>JBBPBX010014224.1:3371-51218 GCA_038048925.1 Garcialebias charrua
GTGTCCTGGTTTGTCCCTGGGGTCTCCTCCCTGTCGGACATAACTGAAGCGCCTCCCTAGGGGGGTGCCCAGGGGGCATCCTTACCCACCCAAACCACCTCAACTGGCTCCTCTCCATGTGGAAGAGTAGCAGTTATAGCCTGGTGATTCTAAAGGCCCATAAATCGATTTTAAAACGCGTTCAAGTTTTATATTTTTTCCGCTCTTACTCCCCACTCGGCCGCCGTAGAATTGGGCCGCGTAAGCCACCGTACAGCAAGCTAGTTAGCCAGCTCCCTTTATCTGAATGGACCCTGCTAGCATGGAGGAGGGAGACAGCACAATGCAACTTGCTTCTTCGTCTTTACAAATAATTTCAGATCCTACAATCTTCTGGGGAAGACAGAGCTTAACAAGAGCACGGTTGTTTGCAAGAAGTGTAAAATAAAATTGTGGTACAGAATTTTGGAAATACGACAAAATGCAAGGAAGATGAAAGTGAAGCAGCCGACCAGTAAACTCTGCAACAAACTTCCAGCTGATTCTCCAAAGGCTGTGAAGATTTCCCTCTCAATCTCCTACTACATTACAAAGAATTTATAAGCAAACAGCTCAGTGGAAGGTGAGGGGTTTAGGCTTATTTTTAATACGCTGGACCCAATGTAAGTTATTCCTTCACATAGCTTTTTTTGGTGATGAAGCAGCACCACAACCTCACCATGAAACAACGAATGGGAGATGCTCTGATGCAGCTGCAGCTCAAAAGTAAATATTTTTTTCTCATATTATACTAAAACTTATCGACAAGTTGTACAACAAACTTAATGTAATTGGTCTTTTTAACAGGTTGAAGAGGCCAGATGAAACACATTGCCAGAAGACAGTTCTAAATCATACAATTTATGGTTAATAAATTACATTTCAAAAGAGTTTTTAATGCAGATTTGCACAGGTTTTGAAATGTTGTTAAATATTTACCAAATATGAATTAATATGGTTAAAACAGTGAAGTCTGTATATTTCATATTAGGTTATTCTTCTTCTTTCAGCTGTTCCCTCTTCAGGGGTCTCCACAGCCAGTCATCCTCCTCCACCTCACTCTGTCCTCTGCATCCTCTGTCCTCACTCCAACTACCTCCATGTCCTCTCTAACTGCATCCATATATCTCATCTTTGTCTTTTTTCAGGCAGTTGCATTTCTAACATTCTTCTACCAATATACCCACTGTCCCTCCTCTGGACATGTCCAAACCACTGTCCCTCCTCTGGACATGTTCAAACCATCTCAGTCTGGCCTCCCTAACTTTATCTCCCAGTTGTTCAACCTGTGCTAAACCTATGATGATCTCATTCCTAATCTTGTCCATCCTTGGCACTCGGAGAACCTCAGCATCTTCATTTCTGCCACTTCCAGTTCTTTCTCCTGTCTTTTTGTCAGTGCCACTGTCTGCAGATCATACAACATAGCTGGTCTCACCACTGTCTAAGCAGATCTCACTTGCAAATGAGTCTTCTAGGCTCAATGTGACTTATCTGTCTAAATAAAGGTTGAATGAAAAAAACTTTTCCTTTGACCTTTGCTGACACCTTTTTGTCACAAATCACTCCTGAAACTTTTCTCCATCCACTCCATCCTGCCTGGACTCTCTTTTTCACCTCTTTACCACATTCCCCATTTTCCTGGATAGTGGATCCCAAGTACTTGAAGTCCTGCACCTTTGTGACCTCTGACCCTTGTAGACTCACTGTTCCAACTCCTCCCTCTCATTCACACACATGTACTCTGTCTTACTACGACTGACTTTCATTCCTCTTCTTTCAAGTGCATACCTCCACCTCTCCAAGTTCTCTTCCACCTGTTCCCTGTTCTCACCACAGATCACAATGTCATCTGCAACATACCATAACATAGTCCCTCTAGCGTGTCCTGGGTATTCCTCTGGGTCTCCTCCCGGTGGGACGTGCCCGGAACACCTCACCAGAGAGGCGTCCAGGAGGCATCCTAACCAGATGCCCGAGCCACCTCAACTGGCTCCTCTCGATGTAGAGAAGCAGTGGCTCTACTCTGAGTCCCTCCCGGATGGCCGAGCTTCTCACCCTATCTCTAAGGAAGAGTCCAGACACCCTGCGGAGAAAACTCATTTTACTGTTTTTATTTGTGCTTGCTGGTAGAGTTTTTTGATGTCTCAAATCGTGTCCTGATAAGATGTGAAATATATTTTTTGTAATACCACTATCTACCTTCATGGTTCTCCCCCTTTTCCTATCTAAGATTATTATTCTGAAAAAGGATAAGAAGGTTGCGCTTAGTGTAGCTGCAGCTTCGTACACTCCGTCCATCTTTCGGACGACTGTATGTACATGTTCTCGCTGTACCTCGGTGCAATGATAATAATGTTTATTCTGATTCTGAATGCCTTCTCCAAGTCCACAAAACACATGTAGACTGGATGGGCAATCTCCCATGACCCCTTGAGGACCCTAGTGAGGGTAAAGAGCTGATCCAGTGTTCCACAGCCAGGACGGAATCCACATTGTTCCTCCTGGATCTGAGGTTTGACAGACAATCGGACTCGCTTCTTCAGTATCCCTGAATAGACCTTACCAGGGAGGCTAAGGAGAGTGATGCCCCTATAATTGGAGCACACTCTCTGGTCCCCCTTTTGGAAGAGGGGAACCACCACCAGTCTACCAATCCAGTTGGACAGCCCCCGACATCCACACAACGTTGCAAAGGCATGTCAACCAAAACAGCCCCACAACATAAAGATCTTAAAGGAAATCAGGGTGAATCTCATCCACTCCCAGAGCCCTGCCACCTCTGAGCTTTTTAACTACCTCAGCGATCTCAACCACAGTTATGGACGGATCAACCCCAAAGTCCCCCGACTCAACTTCCTCCATGGAAGACATGCTGGTGGGATTGAGAAGGTCTGAGAAGTATTCCTTCCAGCTCTCGATTGCATCACTGGTTGAGGTCAACAGCAACCCACCTTCACTGAACACAGTGTTAATAAATTCCTGATTTCCCCTCCTCAGTCGCCTAATGGTTTGCCAGAATCTCCTCGGAGCTGACCGAGAATCTATATCCAAGGTCTCAATGAACACCTCAGCCAAGCTTTTGCCTCAACAACAGCTAAGGCTGTGGATCGCTTGGCCCTCCGGTACTCCTCAGATGCCTCTGGAGTCCCATTGGCCAACAAGGCCTGATAGGACTCATTTTTCAGCTTGACACCGTTCCTAACCTGAGGTGTTCACCACCAAGTTCATGGATGGCCACCTCGAGAAGCACCAACTACTTTGCGGCCATAGCTCAAGGCAGTTACTTCAACAAGTGAGGCGCGGAACATGGCCCACTCAGACTTAATGTCCCCCACCTCAGCTGGGAGGTGGTTAAAGCTCTTCTGGAAGTGTGAGTTAAAGATCTCTCTGACGGGTTATTCTGCCAGGCATTCCCAGCAAACTCTACTCGAAGGGGAAGGGAAGCCACCCTCTCATCTACTGGGGAAAACTCTAACACACAGGCACCAAGTAGTGGGGCTACAAGTAGACCTACGCCAGCTCAACATCTCTCACCATGGGCAACTCCAGAGTGGAATAAGGTCCAACCCCTCTCAAGGAGATCGGTTCCAGAGCCCATGCTGTGCATCAAGGTGAGCCCAACTATATCTAGTCAGTACCTCCCAAACTCACGAACAAGCTCAGGCTCCTTCCTCACCAAAGAGGTTACATTCCATGTCCCAAGAGCAAGCTTTGGTAAGCAAGTGTTAGAGGGCTATGGTCCCCACCTTTGGCCACTGCCCATGGCATCATGCACCTGACTTTTATGGCCCTTCCTGCAGGTGGTGGGTACAAAGGAAGGCAAACCCATGCTGCTCCTTCGGGCTGAGCCCAACCGGGCCCCATGGGTGGAGACCCGGTCACCAGGTTCTTGCTAACGGGCCCCTCCCCCTTGCCTGGCTCCTGGTAACCCACTTCCAGTCAAGGGACACAGAGTTCCTTGTTTTATCCTGTCCATAAAAAATCTTCAGAATTGCTTGTTGTCTGGCCTGTCACCTAGGATCAATCTGCCTTGGGAGACCCAACCAAGGGCAATTACAATTGCCTCTGACAGCATAGCTCCTAAGATCATTCAGGTGCACAAACTCTTCCATAAGGCGGTAATTCAAGGAGGAGGATATGAATTTGGTACCAAATTTAAATAACTGTAAAGTCTCGAAGAGGTAGTCCCACTTCACCCATCCATCCATCCATCCATTGTCTTCCGCTTATCCGAGGTCGGGTCACGGGGATAGTAGCCTAAGAAAGGAGGCCCAGACTTCCCTCTCCCACGCCACTTGGGCCAGCTCCTCCAGGGGAATCCCAAGGCATTCACAGGCCAGCCGAGAAACATAGTCCCTCCAACGTGTCCTGGGTCTTCCTCTTGGTCTCCTCCCGGTGGGACATGCCTGGTACACCTCACCAGGGAGGTGACCAGGAGGCATCCTAACCAGATGCCGGGGCCACCTCAACTGGCTCCTCTCAATTTGGAGGAGCAGCGGCTCTGCTCCGAGTCCCTCCCGGATGACTGAGCTTCTCACCCTATCTCTAAGGGAGAGTCCAGACACCCTGCGGAGAAAACTCATTTCAGCCGCTTGTATCCGAGATCTCGTTCTTTCGGTCACAACCCAAAGCTCATGACCATAGATGAGGGTGGGAATGTAGATCGATCGGTAAATTGAGAGCTTTGCCTTTTGACTCAGCTCTCTCTTCACCACGACAGACCGGTACAGCACCCGCTTCACTACCAATGCTGCACCTATCCGCCTATCGATCTCACGCTCCAGTTTTCCCTCATTCGTGAACAAGACCCCGAGATACTTAAACTCCTCCACTTGGAGCAGGACCTCCTCCCCAATCCGGAGAGGGCACTCTACCTTTTTCCGGCTCAAGACCATGGCCTCGGACTTGGAGGAACTGATCCTCATCTCGGCCGTATCACACTCGGCTGCAAACCACTCAAGCAAAAGCTGTAGATCACAACCTGATGAATCTAATAGGACCACATAATCTGCAAAAATCAGAGAAGTGATTCTAAGGCCACCAAAATGGATCCCCTCAACACCTTGGCTGCGCCTAGAAATTCTGTCCATGAAAGTTATGAACAGAATCTGTGACAAAGGGCAACTTTGGCGGAGTCCAACTCTCACTGGGAACGAGCCCGACTTATTGCTGGCAATGCGGACCAAGCTCTGACACCGGACATACAGGGACCTAACAGCCTGTATCAAAGGGCCTGGTACCCCATACTCCCGGAGTACCCCCACAGAACCCCCAGAGGGACACGGTCAAATGCTTTCTCCAAGTCTACAAAGCACATGTAAACTGTTTGGGCAAACTCCCACGTACCCTCCAGGACCCTGCTGAGGGTGTAGAGCTGGTCCAGTGTTCCACGACCAGGACAAAAACCACACTGCTCCTCCTGAACCCGAGGTTCGACTATCCGACTGACCCTCCTCTACAGCACCCCTGAATAGACCTTACCAGGGAGGCTAATGCCCCTTTTCCACCGGTCGGCTCGGGTCGGATGTTACGTCATATGTGCGTCGCAGAGACCCCCTTTCATCCTTTTCCACCGGATATTCCGTGCTAAGCCGCGCGAGATTTCTTGAGATTTTCGGGCTGGTTTCAGAGGTGTACTGAAGCGAGCTCACCCGCTCCGGAAGGAGGGAGGAGGAGACTCGAGCTGTTTTCACGGAAGCGAGGGAAGCTATCACGGCAGGACTTTTACATGAATAACACGGTAAAAACAATTGTTATTTTTTAAATTTATAGCAAAGATGGGTCTTCAGCTGAACGTGTCCTTAATAAAATCACGTACTGCTCAAAACTGCAGGATTTTAAAAAGTAGTTTCGCCACGAGCAACGCGTCGCGCGCGGGCGGCTTTATGTCTTTAAATGTAGCTCAATGAACAGATATAAAATATAATTCATAGCTGACTTTATAGTACGAGGGCTCCTGAGCTTAACCACGCTTTAATATTGTCACGTAGTGGTCAAATATGCTGCATTTAAAGTAGTTTCGCTTTGACTGTTTCCAAAACCTGTGCTTGCACAACGAAAATAAATTATAAAAATTCGAATTTTATTTCAAATAACTCCAACAGGATACATTTAGTATATGAATATGTTGTGATCACACTAGATTTTTTTGAAAAATATCAGCTATGTGGTTTTTGATAGAATTGATAATATGTGACACAAAGTAGAAGGGAGAAAATTAATGGACGTAGCTTGACACATTTATGTCTATAAAAATTCGAATTTTATTTCAAATAACTCCAACAGGATATAGACAGTATATGAACATGTTGTGATCACACTAGATTTTTTTGAACAATATCAGCTATGTGGTTTTTGATAGAATTGATAATATGTGATACAAAGTACAAGTGAGAAAATTAATGGAGGTAGCTTGACACATTTATGTCTATAACACATTGAATTTTATTTCAAATAACTCCAACAGGATACAGACAGTATATGAACATGTTGTGATCACACTAGCCTGGTTGTAACCAGACCCTTGTCCTTCACTTCGCTTCAGACAAGGGTCTGGCATCTCTGCCATAGACAACGATTTCTCCTGGAGATTTTTGAATGGACCAATCAGAGAACAGGAGGCAGAGTTTTGTTAGTTTAGTCTGGTGAGGTCCAGGCTATTCAGATAAATTGCTCAGAAACCACTCGGTGGATATTTTTTCTGCCACCAGTGTGTAATTATATGTCTTTAATTTACTGACTGTTGGCCTAGATGAAACATTTGAGATAAAATTCGATTTTTTATCATTTATTTTCGTAGCGCACCCGAGGCTGTTTGGAAAATATCAAACCGAAACTATTTAATATCCAGCAGATTTGACCATTTCGTGAATTGATTTAGGAACTGTTAAGCTCAGGAACACTTCTGATATAACGTCAGCGGTGAAATATATTTTTTCTCAGCAGAGAAATAATAGTTTTTTACCTTGTTTTGATGAAAATTCGTTCGTGGCGGCAGCCATTTTGAATGACGACGTCAGTCGACATCGTTCAAAACTCCGCCTTCTGCTCTCTGATTGCTCAGGAACACTTCTGATATAACGTCAGCTATGAAATATATTTTTTCTCAGCAGAGAAATAATAGTTTTTTACCTTGTTTTATTGAAAATTCCTTCGTGGCAGCAGCCATTTTGAATGACGACGTCAGTCGACGTCGTTCAAAACTCCGCCTTCTGCTCTCTGATTGGTCCGGTCAAAAATCGGCCGGAGAAATCCTTGCCTATGGGAGGAATCCCAGACTGTGCAGTGAAGGGAAATGAGAATTGAGCGGAGCTGTGCAGGAAGGCGAGGGCCAGGCTATGATCACACTAGATTTATTTGAAAAATATCAACTATGTGGTTTTTGATAGAATTGATAGTATGTGACACAAAGTAGAAGGGAGAAAATTAATGGACGTAGCTTGACACATTTATGTCTATAAAACATTGAATTTTATTTCAAATAACTCCAACAGGATACAGACAGTATATGAACATGTTGTGATCACACTAGATTTTTTTGAAAAATATCAGCTATGTGGTTTTTGATAGAATTGATAATATGTGATACAAAGTACAAGTGAGAAAATTAATGGAGGTAGCTTGACACATTTATGTCTATAACACATTGAATTTTATTTCAAATAACTCCAACAGGATACAGACAGTATATGAACATGTTGTGATCACACTAGATTTATTTGAAAAATATCAGCTATGTGGTTTTTGATAGAATTGATAGTATGTGACACAAAGTAGAAGGGAGAAAATTAATGGACGTAGCTTGACACATTTATGTCTATAAAAATTCGAATTTTATTTCAAATAACTCCAACAGGATACAGACAGTATATGAACATGTTGTGATCACACTGTGTTGTTTAAAAAAAAAAAAACAGTTTCTGGACTAAATTAATCACATTTTTCTTTTACAGTCAACAGAAGAAAATCGCCAGAATTCAACAACCTGTGTCATCTTCTGGAGGAAGACGTGAGACACCAGATGGAAATTTGTTACTTCTGTTTGTCACTTCAAACTTTTCCTATTAAACGTTATATTTTCTTAAGTGGTGTCCTCGAACATTCAATTTCCTAAACTTATTTTATAATGTGAAGTGTGTATTGTGTTTAAATCCATACTGGAAGTTAAGAGAACTTTCCATTTGCATTTGACCTTTAAAGAATCATAAGATAAAGATTATTAGAATCTGCTCAACCGTTATTACGTTATAAATTATTTGGTTCTAGGATGAAGTCATACAAAAAAAGTCAAAAATTAAAAGTGGCCAAAGTCCTTTGGACAGTTTAAAGTTAAAGAATTCACAGACCATCCATCTACCACCCAGCAGCAACTTTGCCAGGGAGACACTGGCAGTTTCAAAGATCACAGTGTGATGTTTTAAATCAACTTTATTTATAAAGCACATTTTAAAAACCACAAGGTCAACCAAAGTGCTGTACAATAACATAAAAGACAAGTTAATTAAAAACTATAAAAAGCATACAAAAATAAATACATATACCAGTCTTACTGCAGGTGTGTTAACATGCCATAAAAGATAAGATCACGTATTAAAAGCCAAGGAATAAATGTGTGTTTTTAAATAAGATTTAAAAAGTTTTGAGGACTGTCAGCAGCAACTGCTCAGCTGATCTGAGATCGGGGAGGGCAGGAAGGTTGAAGCAGCTCAGATAAATATGGTTTTGCAACTTTATCAAGCACCTTGTGCATAACTAAATAATAAAATATGCTTTAATACATCTTTATTGTAAAAATACTAAATTGGAAAATACATGGGTTTAAAGAAGGCAACAAGGTAGGATTATGAATTGGGTTTAAAGATTACAGCTCATGAGGTACTCATTATAGCATGACATCTCTTTCACAACATTCTGTCAAAGCCTTTATTGTGTTCTTCTTCTAGTGGTGGCTAGTACTGTAGTAAATAGCTTGAGGGAACACTACTGCCACCATGTGGTAAGACGAGTAGGATTCTGGACCCCGCCCACAGAAGGGGGACAAAAAAGCTGTGGAAACAGAACATAGATGTGACCCGACCCGAACTGAGCCGACCTGAGCCGATCCAACCCGAGCCGAGCCGAGCGGTGGAAAAGAGGCATAAGAGTGTGATCCTGCTATTGTTGGAACACAACCTACAGTCCCCCTTTTTGAATAGGGGGACCACCACCCCAGTCTGCCAATCCAAGGGAACGGCACTGATGTCCACGCAATATTGTAGAGTTTCGTAAGCCAACACAATCCCACAACATCCAGAGCCCTATGGAACTTCGGGCGAATCTCATCCACCCTTGGGACCTTGCCACTGAGGAGCTTTTTAACCATCTCGGTGACCTCAGCACCAGAGATTGGAGAGCCCAACCCAAAGTCCCCAGGTTCCGCTTCTTCAATGGAAGATGTGACAGTAGGATTGAGAAGGTCTTCGAACCCACTCCACACAGTCAAATGCATTTTCTGCATCTAATGAAAGCATGACTTTGGCACAGGTGTGTTCGGGTGGACATGGAGTGTACAGCACATCAAGCAGCCACATAACGGGATGCTGTGGTACCGCGAGCCAAGATGGTAGCTTAAAGTGGATGCTCCGTGTGACCTGGACTAAAACTTCGAAAAAACCCAGGATTAGGAAGGTAAACTGGATCCGAACATGTCAAGATCGACCACTGTTAAGGACTGTGATATTTTCACACAAAGACGCGGACCCCAAAAACCAGCAAAAGCTAATATTTTGGTAACAGATCAAGACAAAGAGGAGGCCGCTAGCATTGATAGCATGTGTGACCTTAGCACGGTGCTAACTGAACTTCGGTCGTTGCATTCAGAGTTCGGTGGATTTGCAAACAAACTGGACAACATAGATAACCGTATGGGTGAAATGACGAAGTCCATCGCCTCTCTGAAGAAAAACAAAGCAAAAATTAAGCAAAATGTTGCTACTAATGCTACTAGACTGGAGGAAGCTGAAAATAGAATTGCGTCGGCAGAGGAACTTTTAGAAACCAGTACCGCTAATCTTGCCAAAGCCCTGAAACAAATATCCTTCCTGGAAGCTAAGACGGACAACCTGGAGAATCGAGGCCAAAGTAAGAACCTACGCCTTTTTGGGCTCCGGGAGAACGCTGACGGTCAGCGGCCTTTGCTGGAATTCATATGGGAGAAGCTGCCGCGCTGGCTGGAGACCGTGAGATCCTTCACCATTGAGAGGGCCAATCGCACCCTGGCACCTCCAAAACCGAACCAACACAGAGCCGTCCTCATTCGTTTCCTGAATTTCCAAGATCGGAAATTTGTTTTCCGCTCTACAAAACAACGTAAAATTGAATACGATGGAAATAAACTTTTTTTCACTCAGGATCTTTCAGCAGAAACTATCCAACAACGAGCCTTGTTCAACAACATCAGGAAAGCTATGGCTGAAAAAGAAATGTTCAGAGGGTTTCAGTATAATCCATGTAAAATGAGGATCCTCCACAAGGGGAAGATACAGCTGTTTTCATCTCCTAAGGAAGCCCGGGATTTCCTCTGCACACACGCTGGACAGGATTGACTGTACTGGTGAGCGGTTCAGTTCCTGAACCACAGAATTAGCTGCTTATAATTAGGGATGGGGCCGATCCGATATCGGTATCCGATTTTTTATTTATTTTTTCTTTCGGCTTTTTCCCTGCGTTAGGGGTCACCACAGCGATCTAGTCGCACGAAGATTTAATAATAATAATAATAATAATAACTTTTATTTATAACGCACTTTACATCAAACAGATCTCAAAGTGCTACAATGAAAAATAAAATCAAGATAAAAATCAATCATAAATGCAACAAAGAAAAGGAACAACCAAGAGGATGGAGCCTCACAGATGATTGCATCAAAAATTAAAAATTCACAAAATGCAGATAAAATACTCAAAAAATTGGGAGCAATAAAAAACAAAAGCACAATTAATTATTTAAAAAACTGGATAAAAAGAAAGGTTTTAAGACTTTTTTTAAAACATGTCACGTTATGTTACGCCGGATGCCCTTCCTGACACAACCACAGACCACCGAGCAACCACAGCCCTCTGTGTGGAGTAGAGAGCTGATATCTAGGGTTCCCGGGGGAGCAGATGGTGTGGGTTAAGGGCCTTGCTCAAGGGCCCAGAGTGGGGCAGATGAGGGTGGAGACAGGTGTGACCGCTTCACTTATCCCACCCACATCTTTGATGTTGTCGGTACCGGGGCTTGAACCGGCGATCTTCCGATCACAAGCGCACCTTCTTAACCTCTGTGCCACCACTCCCACACACGGTATCCGATACTAGCACTATTTAAGTATCAGATCCAGCCTGCCGATACTTTTCCAATCTAACTTCAAAGAGCACTTCTGTTCAATCACATTCTGTGACTGCTTTAACAGTGTGTGAGTTCAACCTAATGAAAACACTCTTAAGCCTTACAAAAGGGAACCTATTACATTTAACAGCACACAGGACAGGAGGCTTGTATACCACACACATGTCCTCCTTACTCATGGTGCAACTGAAAAAACTAAAAAAGCACTAAGCATGATGGGAAAGACAACACAGCCACTCTCCTTAACCACTAAAAGAGTGTATTTTGTTGTATTTCCCATGATGCTTAGCGTTTTTTAAGTTTTCCAGCTTTAGCAGTGAGCCATGAGCTACTGTTGTTTTTAGTTTTCCAAATTTATGGAGAAAAACTAAAAAATGCTAAGCATTATGGGAAAGACAACAAAATACACTCTCTTAGTGGTTAAGGGGAGTGGCTGAGTCGTCTTTCCCATCATGCTTAGCGCTTTTTTAGTTTTTTCAGGTGCACCATGAGTAAGGAGGACATGTGTGTGGTATAATTGCCTCCTGTCCTGTGTGTTGTTAAAGTTAGTGTGTTCCCTATTGTAAGGTTTCAGAGTGTCTACGTTGGGTTTATCCCACACAGTGTTAAAATAAATAGTTTGGGTACAAAAGTTTCATTATACAGAGTCACATACTTGAACAGTATTGGATCGGAAAAGTTTCGGTGTTGGTCGATACACACTTACTAAGTACTGGTATCGGATCGGAAGTGAGAAATGTGGATCGGTGCATCCCTACTTATAATTTATAGCTGCTCTTCTATACCTGAGCTGATATAATACTTAGTTAATCTTTGAAGTATGTATAAGTCATAGGCAGCTACAGAGTGATTCTTTTTTTTTTAAATCTTTCTTGTTATGCAGGACATTTCCATATGTTCATATAACGCTTTTACAAATACTTGCGTACATGCCGGCTATGTATGTTACATTAATACGAAATAATTGTGATTAAGTAAGCGCATCTCAGAAGAGGGAATTTATGGCTACATATGGGTTTGCTGTATGTGTTTTACTATGGTGTATGGTTCACGGACACCACTGTTGCTTTTGAAGTGGGTTTCATAGTTCAGCTACTTCTCACATTAGTGGATTAGCATAAGCCCCAATTTATTAATCTGAGTAAGGGAGGGGGGAATTTAAGTGTTGTGTATCATTTTCAGGGTTTTCTGTTCTTATTTAGTCACTTTTTTATTTTACTCAAATTTTTTGTGCATTTTATGTTAACTCAGCATCATGTATTGTCCTATTAATATGTCAGGAAAAAGAAAAGTATGGGACAAGTCAATACTGATAATAGCTCTTACATAAAAGTTACAAGCTGGAATGTGAGGGGACTTAGGAAACGAACTAAACTGAAACAGGTTATAAATAGGATTAAGCAGCTTAAATCGAAGATAATTTTTCTTCAAGAAACACATTTAACAAACTGTGAGATAAAGTCTGTAAAAATAGATGGCTAGGCCAGGTGATACACACGTCATATAATAACTATGCAAGAGACTTAATTATTTTGATTCACAAAAGTATACCATTCCAAACCTTAAAAACTATAAAAGATTCAGCTGTTCAGGGTAACATTTCCTCAATTACTTTAAATTTAGATAGTTTTTATGGCCCAAATGAAAACAAGCCAACATTTTTTGAAGATATGTTTCTTACTATATCTACTCTTCAAGGATTTTATGTAATTGGAGGAGATTTTAATTGCACTTTAAATCCAAATATAGACTGATCAACTGGCTCAGATGTTTATAAAGCTCAATCTAGAAAATTAATAAATCAATATATATTGGATATCAACTTGGTGGAAGTGTGGAGAACAAAACCCTGATAAAATAGAATTCTTTTGTCACTCGAGTATGCATTCATTCAACCTTTATTTATATAGGCTAGCCTTGTTGAGCCACGGGGACTCATTTACAAGAGGGACCTGTCTCACTCACACCTAGGGTCAATTTAGAGTTACCAATCAGTCTAGCATAAATCCCGTTCACATATAGACTACATTCTCGTTTCAAGATAACTTTTATCAAGGGTCAAACAATGTCAGTATGACAGTATAGTGATCAGTGATCATGCAGCTATCTCATTGAATATTCATATAGTAAATTTTGTGCATAACCCACCTCACTGGCGGTTCCAAGCAAGATGGCTACAAGATCAAAACTTTGTTAAATTGATAGGAGAGAAGATAGATACTTATTTTGAATTAAATACGGACCAGACTTGCGCCTCAGTGAGATTGGAAGGATTCAAAGCATATATTCGAGGTAAAATTCTTAATTTTACAAGTACAAAAAATAAACAACAAATGAAACGAATAGAATTCTTGGATAAACATATCAAATTTTTAGAATTAGACTTAAATACTAATGATGACCAAATAAAGCAGAGTGAACTGTTACGTTTGAGAACTGAATATAATACATTATCTTATAAAGCAGCAGCAAAAAGTTTAATGGGTTAAAACAATCCTATTATGACCAAGGAGAGAAAACTGGGCAACTATCAGCATGGAGAATTAAGAAAACACAAAGTGAAAGAGCAATTAATAGTATAACTACCCCCTCTGACAGGGTAACAGTAGATGTGTCTGAAATTAACAATAGCTTTAGGCAATTATATGTACAACTATATAAATCGGAGGTGCCCACGCCTTGAAAGAACAAGATATATTCTTAGACCAGCTTCAGTTTCAGAAACTCTCAGAAGAGACAAAAAAGAAACTGGATTTAGATTTAACGATTAAAGAAATCTCACAGGCCATACAAAGTATCAATAGTGGTAAAGCCCCTGGGCCAGATGGCTTCCCCATTGAATTCTACAAAACTTTCAAAGACAAACTTTTAGTCCCACTCTTCAACATGTATGAAGAGGCATTTGGGAATGAAGTTCTCCCACCCACTTTAAGACAAGCAATGATCATATTGATATTAAAGTCTGGTAAATCCCCTGAGGAGTGCTCTTCATTTAGACCAATTAGTCTGATGGGGGTGGACACTAAAATGCTTTGTACAGCTTTAGCAAAAAGATTAGACCCCTTTATCTCATATTTAGTTCCTAACGATCAAAATAGATTTGTACCAAAACGTCAAAGGTTTCACAACATAAGAAGAGTCCTAAACATACAGTAATTCATGAGAAATTTGACACTGAAGATACAGCGTTATTATCACTCGATGCCTGTCAGGCCTTTGATATAATTGAATGGTCATATCTATTTCATGTTCTTCCGAGATATGGATTTGGTTGTATCCAAAAAAGCTAAGTCTGGTCCTCTGGACATTCAAAAAACAAAACAAAACAAAGCAAAAAAACTGTAGAAACGTTTCGTCTTTCGTCCGAAAGACTTCCTCAGTCTGAAAAGCTGTGTTCAGCCTAGTCTTATAAATAGCACCCTCCCACAGTGGATCAACCAGTTGGCTGATGACAGCCAAAAACAGCTGCTCACATAATCAAGGAGGACCATCAGCCTGACGATGGATCGTTAACACTATGATGGTTGTTTGCTATTCACAGGGGGCTGAGTGATAATAGCAATAACGGCATTGTAAGAGGGGGACAGTTGAACCCGGAGGCCTCCACCTCTGTTTAATGATGGACGGTTTCTTTTCACAAAGATGGCCTCCTTTACTCCTCTCTCAAACCATTGTTCCTCTCTATCAAGGATGTGAACATCTTCATCCCTGAAAGAGTGACCGCTGGCCTGGAGATGAGTGTAGACCGCAGAGTCCTGACCTGATGATGTTGATCTTCTGTGCTGGGCCATCCTTTTGGCCAGTGGCTGTTTAGTTTCCCCGATGTAAGACTGATCACCCTCCTGACACTGAACAGCATACACAATATTACTCTGTTTGTGCCGGGGGACTGGATCTTTGGGATGAACCAGTCTTTGCCGTAATGTATTTTGGGGTTTAAAAGCCACTGGGACGTTGTGTTTAGAAAATAAACGTCTCAATGTCTCTGAAACTCCCGCAACATACGGAATGACCACTGGTCTGGGTCTGGGTTCCTTCTTTTCACCTGATGGCTGGCTGGAGTCCTGTTTGGGTTTCTTCTCTGCTTTCAGGAAGGCCCAGTTAGGATATCCACATTTCTCTAGAGCCTGTTTTGTGTGTGATTTCTCCTTCTGTCTGGCTCCTGAGTTAGTGGGGACGCTGTCTGCTCTGTGGTACAGAGTCCTGATGACTCCTAACTTGTGCTCCAGAGGGTGATGGGAGTCAAACTGTAAATACTGGTCTGTGTGGGTGGGTTTGCGGTACACCTCAGTTTGCAAATTTCCTCTATCAGAAACTGAGACCTCACAGTCCAAGAAAGCCAACCTGCCATTTTTTACATCTTCTCGTGTGAACTTGATATATTTATCCACAGAGTTGATGTGATCAGTGAAATGTTGGACTTCCTGAGATTTAATTTTAACCCAGGTGTCGTCAACATACCTGAACCAATGACTTGGTGGTCTCCCTGAAAAGGACGTCAAGGCTTTCTTTTCTACCTCCTCCATTTACAGGTTGGCAACAATAGGAGAAACTGGAGACCCCAAAGCACACCCATGTTTCTGCCTCTGGAGCACAAGTTAGGAGTCATCAGGACTCTGTACCACAGAGCAAACAGCGTCCTCACTAACTCAGCAGCCAGACAGAAGAGAAATCACACACAAAACAGGCTCTAGAGAAATGTGGATATCCTAACTGGGCCTTCCTGAAAGCAGAGAAGAAACCCAAACAGGACTCCAGCAGCCATCAGGTGAAAAGAAGGAACCCAGACCCAGACCAGTGGTCATTCCAGATGTTGCAGGAGTTTCAGAGACATTGAGACGTTTATTTTCTAAACACAACGTCCCAGTGGCTTTTAAACCCCAAAATACATTACGACAAAGACTGGTTCATCCCAAAGATCCAGTCCCCCGGCACAAACAGAGTAATATTGTGTATGCTGTTCAGTGTCAGGAGGGCTGTGATCAGTCTTACATCGGGGAAACTAAACAGCCACTGGCCAAAAGGATGGCCCAGCACAGAAGATCAACATCATCAGGTCAGGACTCTGCAGTCTACACTCATCTCCAGGCCAGCGGTCACTCTTTCAGGGATGAAGATGTTCACATCCTTGATAGAGAGGAACAATGGTTTGAGAGAGGAGTAAAGGAGGCCATCTTTGTGAAAAGAAACTGTCCATCATTAAACAGAGGTGGAGGCCTCCGGGTTCAACTGTCCCCCACTTACAATGCTGTTATTGCTAGTATCACTCAGCCCTCTGTGAATAGCAAACAACCATCAGGGTGTTAACGATCCATCATCAGGCTGATGGTCCTCCTTGATCATGTGAGCAGCTGGTTTCGGCTGTCATCAGCCAACTGGTTGATCCACTGTGGGAGGGTGCTATTTATAAGACTGAGCTGAACACAGCTTCTCAGACTGAGGAAGTCTTTCGACGAAAGACGAAACGTTTCTACATTTTTTTTGCTTTGTTTTGTTTTTTGAATGTCCAGAGGACCAGACTTAGCTTTTTTGGATTTTTCTACCTGGATTATTGAGCATGCATCAAGGTGATTTGGTTGTAATTTCCTCAAATGGGTTAAGCTTTTGTATATAATTCCCGAGGCCAGTGTTTGGACAAACAACTTAGCTTCCAAAACTGTCACATTAGAACGTTCCACTCGCCAGGGTTGCCCGTTATCTCTAATGTTATTTGTCTTAGCTATAGAACTCTTGGCAATGATGATAAGAATGTGAACTGATCTGTTTGGTATTCGGCAAAGGTGGGCAAATAACCGCTAGGTAGCGCTAATGCGCTAATCCGCTTACAGGGGACCTAACGTTTTGGTCAGCGTAACAGCGGTTTGACTAACTTTTATAATTCATAAGCGGATTTGCGCTATTTTTATTTAAAATGCAGTACCAATAATAACTAATTATCTATCAGTAAAAACGAAAAAACGTATTTACGGGCCCGGACGACTGCTAACAGACCATATCCTGTCAGCGCCGGATGTGGTCCGTGACAAAAAAGCGTCCCCTCAGTCTCTTTGCTAGAGCGAGCGCTCTCAGTTAGCAGCCAGTGTGTTACTCTGCAGCCTTATTGCTTGTTTTCGAAGAGTCAGACGAAGAGTTTTTAACATGGAGGGTGAACTTATGGATGTTTCTCAGCAGCCTACGCGTCTGGATTTTAAAAAGTATTTCGCCATATGCCCTCTTCAAAATGGCGGCCGCGACGGCCACAGAAGATAAGGACTTTCCATGAAAACACGGTAAAAACAATGATTTCTTTGCTGAGAAAAAATATATTTCTTAGCTGACTTTATAGCACAAGGTTTTTCTGAGCTTAACCGGTTCAAATGGTCAAATCTGGTGGATTTGAAAAAGTATTTCGCCATTTGCCGGCCGCCATTTTGAAGAGGGCATATGGCGAAAAACTTTTTTTAATCCAGCAGAGTTGACTTTATAGCACAAGGTTTTTCTGAGCTTAACCGGTTCAAATGGTCAAATCTGCTGGATTTAAAAAAAGTATTTTGCCATTTGCCCTGTTCAAAATGGTGGTTAGCGTGTTAGCATTAGCGTCCGCTAGCATTGCTAATACATAAGTGCTTTTGAAATTGCAGACCTAAATAAATCAATAAGTGCTTTAGAAATAGCGGAACTAATTTTTGGATTAGCGCTGCCCAGCACTGGTATTCGGTTGGGAGACCAAGAGCATAGATTGGCATTGTATGCTGATGATCTGATAGTTTTTTTGACAAGATTATCCATTAGCATCCCAAATTTAATGCAACAAATATAGTTGTTTGGTCAATTATCTGGCTACAAAATAAATGATTCAAAGTCCTCTATTCTATTTTTGAATAGGGATGAAAGATTGAACCCGGTTATACAAACCCCATTTCTCAATGCAAGGGAGGGATTTGTGTACCTTGGTGTTAGAATCCACCCCTGAAATTAAAACAATTGTATCATCAAACTATGACCCCCTGGTCAGTGAAGTAAATGACTCATTAAATAAATGGATGATAATGCCCATATCAGACAATGATTGGCCGAATAAACATGATCAAAATGAGTATATTACCAAAATTTTTGTATCTTTTTCAGTCAATTCCTTTGCCCCTTCCAAAACATTTTTGACGGATTGAACTCTATTTTTAATAGATTCATTTGGAATAATAAAAAACCTAGATTAAGACTTCGCCTGTTGTACCTGCCATATGAGAGAGTGGGGTTACAACTCCCTAATCTTAAATTGTATTATTGGTCCGCCCAGCTGCGCTCAGCCATGTTCTATTTTTCAACTGAAACACCCCCAGCATGGATAAAAATTTAACAATTAGTAACAGACCTTAGATTAAATCTGTATTTGTATTCTGCAAGGCCAAAACAATTGATAAAAATGACAAAAAGCCCCCTTTTAAAGAACACAATTGATGTTTGGTATAGGACCCATCAATATATTGGAGCTTACTTATATAGCGCCTTCCAGCCCCCTATGAGGAGCCCCAAAGCGCTTTACAGCACCAGCCATCCACCCATTCATACACACATTCATACACCGGTAGCGGTAGTCTGCCATGCAAGGCGCAAGCCAGTCCTACCGGGAGCAACTCGGGGTTAAGTTTCTTGCCCAGGGGCACAACAACACATGGTGTGGGAACTCAGGATTCAAACCTCCAAACTTCTGATCGGGGGACGACTGCCATTACCACTACACCACGGCCGCCCGACAATATTGGATATTGGAGATATCCCCTCCATTTCTTCTTTTTTGCCTATCTGGGGGAACAGATACTTTAAGGCAGGAAGAAGTGATAGAGGTTTCAAAATCTGGGCAAATAAAGGTGTACAGAAATTGGCAGATCTTTATAAGGATGATAAGATTCTTACATTTGAGCAGTTATGCCAAATACATTTCAAAGAAACACTTTTACAAATTAAACATTTCATTATGTGAAAACATAAACGGATTGAATCCAAACCACCACTGTCATACCTAGAGAATATTGTACTAGAAAATCTGGAGAGGAGAGGTCATGTTTCTTTATTTTATGCAGCTTTACTAATGCATGATAAGGAATCCATCATAGATAGATTGGACGCATGGCGAGCTGATATCCAAGAAGAGATACAGGTGGAGGACTGGGAAACTGCATGCTTAAAAGACCAAAAGCAATCAATTAATACAAGGATGAAACTCCTCCAATACAAGTGGTTGATGAGAACTTGCATAACTCCAGTCAAACTGAACCGCTGGGCACCTAACATTCCAGATAACTGCTGCAAGTGCTTGGTTGGAAAGGGTACTCTTTTTCACTGTGTATGGGAGTGTCCAAAATTACAGCAATATTGGAACGTAATAACGCAAACTTTGTCAAAGATCGTTGGAGTGAACATACCTGCTGAGCCTAGAATGTGTATTTTAGGTATTTACCCAGAGATTTGTGTTTTTAGTTCCAGACTGTTAAAACTGATTGACGTTGGACTCCTGCAGGCCAGGAGATTAATATCTCTACACTGGAAAAAAAAATGGACATGCCGTCGAACCACACGTGGGTGAAGGAGATGGCATCATGTATGACTCTGGAGCGACTCACTTATATTGTCAGAGGAAAGGGAGTGAAATTTGAAGAAACATGGTCACCGCTGACCAAGTTTCTGAAACACTACGAAGGACATTAAGAGAAATGTGTAGATTGCTGAGGTTTTATTTTATTTTTTTATTTTTGTGTGTGTGTTTTTTTGGTTTATATTTGCTTACTTTGGGGATTAAGTTATTTAATGTGAATCTTATGTCAAATATATCATTGTCACTTGTCTTACTTTTGTTATAAAATTCAATAAATATAATGTTGAAGCAGCCACCTAACATTGAAGAAAGCCTGACGGTTTTTGACAAACCCTGTCTAGTCAGGTGAGACGATTGTGAAGACCACCCGCTCAAGTCGTTTTGCCAGGACCTTGGCAAGACTTTTAACATCAGTATTTAAAAGTGAGATAGTCAAGTCACGTGTCAAATGTATATATAGCACATTTAAAACAGGAGCTGTTATCAAAGTGCTTAGCAAAAAGCATTCAGTATCGTAAAAAAAGATGACAGAATTAGGAATAAAAACATTTAAAAAAAAACATAATCAGAAAAAACAAAATACTAAATCAGATCATGTTGTGTTAGATGTCAAGGATAAAAACTATGTCCTCAGTAAAACAAAGCTGTCTTACACCTTCACAATGCCGTCAGTAACATAAAGCTGTCTTACATTTCCACAATGCCCTCTGGGAGGTTTGCTGGTATATCGGTAAGGCCTTTCCGCCGACAGTCCACGATGTTGTTGTTGCAGCTGCAGGTTGGCGGACACACAGCTACCTGAGGAACACACACCCTCGACTCTGTCTGTGCCACACCTGAACACAGCAAAACACACAAACTAAATCATGTATCCTTAATAAAATATTAGTGATATAACAGTAAATATGAGATTTGTTCCAAATTGTTTATTTCTTTAAATTATAAAAGGACCTTTGTTCTGTAGTTAAAGACAATTAGGAAACTAATCATTTTTTTTAATTTTTTTGTTTGATTTTGTCTCTTATGTGAAGATTCTGTATTAAAAAAACATTGTTGTGGACTGCCTTTTAAAATGCACGCACCCATTACTCAACTCATAAATGGGTTTCTTAATTTTATTTATTTATATCTTAGCTCTTCCATCAATTTTATGTGACCCAATCCACAACATTTACCCCCACATATTTGATCAAAACGGCTGGCTTGGCGCCGTGATATGTGCTATTACTTTTGTTAGTATTTTGAGTTACAATGGTGACGTAATTTGCTAACCAAAGCCCTATTTTCATGGGCTTAATTTTATTTAGGGGACCACATGTAATACAGTACATAAATTACTCCCCATCGTCTGCTTTTTGACGTGGCACATTCACATGGGATCACCAAAGCTTGAGATTTAGCTGAAATTTACGGACATATTACCGGACAAGTTCAGTGCTATGTTACTGCCAGCGCTAGCCAGCTGTATAGTAATCTACAAACAGAAGAAAATTATTTTTACTGCACACAGCAATGCATGATGTGAGCCACCATTTGCATATGATTTTGCTCCTTCTCTTCAGCCTTTTCATTTTTCTTTTTTTTTTTTTGGCAACTGTTATGGGTCAATGGGCTTTTGCTGGTCTGGGACACAAAAGGTTATTTATGCACTCCAATAACGCTTCTATTGCCAAAAGCAAATAAAAAAATGCCAATATTTCCAATCCATGATGCATGTACAGAGAGCACATGTGTTACACCATATTCTGTGACTACCGTCTTAACATTGTAAGAGTTAAACCCAATGAAGATCCGATCCCGATACTCAACTCCGGGTATCGGCCGATACCGATCCAGTTCCGATATCATCATCACGTGTGTTACATCATATTCTGTGACTACTGTTTTAACATTGTGTGAGTTAAACCCAAGACACTCAGCGTCACAACAAGAAACACCCAAATTTTAATAGCACACAAGAGGCAGGTCTATATCACCGATGTCCATCTCACTCATGGTGCGGCCTGTAACACTAAAATACCACTAAGCATTATGGGAAAGACAACACAGTCCACTCCCCTTAACCACTACAGTATATTGTGACCATAGGGGGGTGGTGTTGCATGCACTGTTGCTGGTCACAGAATATAGTGTAACAACAGGTTAAATCGAACAAACCAGAAACAGCTTCCTCTGACCTCGTTTCACAAACAAAAAGCGAAAAATATGAATCTGTAAACCTATTAAAAAAACCTGTAAACATAATTATCTCTAAAACTAAACCTAATGCGCAGGGGTGGTGGACTGCCCCACTGTTTTTAAGTTTCAATTTTGATTGTGGCACTATGAGTTGTAATTCTTGTTGGCTTTGATCAACGGATACAGATTTAAACTATACATTGAATTCATAAATGTACTGATGTTATTTGAATCTGTTTTATTTCCCAGATCAATATTAAATTTAATTAAATTTAATTATTTCACAAATTTATTAAATGTTATTTTTTTACATTATCTTTTATGTTTTTTATTATTATGTAAAATGAATAAAAACTTTAAATAAAAATAAAAACACACAAAAAAACTTTTTAATTAAAACTCTTTTCCAATAGCTCCAAGATTTTATCAGTGTATGGGGAGAGGACTGTGTTATCTTTCCCATAATGGTTAGCGGTATTTTAGTGTTACAGGCCGCACCATGAGTGAGATGGACGTCTGTGATATAGACATGCCTCTTGTGTGCTATTAAAGTTTGTGTGTTTCCTGTTGTGAGGCTCAGAGTGTCTTCATTGGGGTTTAACTCACACAATGTTAAAACAGTAGTCACAGAATATGGTGTAACACACGTGATGATGATATCGGAACTGGATCGTATCGGCCGATACCCGGAGTTAAGTATAGGGATCGGATCGGAAGTAAAAAAAAAAAGTGGATCAGTGCATCTCTAGTCTCAACACAAATACAAAACCTGGAAATCAGCTTTTGTTCTCCCTCTGCTAAAAGGGGTGAACCAACGAATGTCAACAACTACAGACCAATTTCAAAATGATGCATTCTTGCTAAACTGTCCAAAAGACTAGTCTGTGATCAGCTAACTGATTTCCTACAATCAAACAATATTTTATCACAATTCTAGTCAGGAGTCAGAAAACAGCACAGCACCGTAACTACGGTTCTCAAGGTATTAAATGACATCATACATGCCCTGGACTGCAGACTGATGGCTGAAGCCTGGTTTATACTTCTTGTCTTACGTCTTTTACCCCCCGTTGAGTGAAAAAAGGTTGCGCAACTTCCGTCTGCACTCCCGCAGCAATCCCCCGGTGACAGCTGTCTTGTACATGGCCTCCAGTAAGAACTGCGAGACGCGGACGATGCGGCTCGCAGCGTGTGATTGGTTCAAAGTTTGTGGGCGTTTTTATGAGTTGTAAAGAGTAAAATCTGTGATAAGCTAACGGTTAACTACCGGAAGCATATGTGTCCAAACGGCCTGTTGATAAGCTGTGATTGGTCGAAAGAGAACCAACGTGATACGCTATGATTGGTCGATTGGTCTGGATGGCGAGCTCTGATTCGCTAAAAGCTGGTGATGTAACGTTGTTTACGTTAACTTACTCTGTTTGCTCAGATCACTCTTTTACACACAATTCCAACAAGAATATCATGCTTGTTCGTCTGTGTGCATAAAACTATCTTTAAAACCTGTTTAATCGCTGCGTTTTGAGATATTTAGAGGTGTTTTTGAAGCAATTTAAAAATTCTAGCGAATGCCATGTGACCGGAAGTCATGTGACCCCAGAAGCGAAAACCCGTCTCAGATGTTTTTTCTTCTTTAAAAGTTTAAAACTCAATAAAGCCTTCACAACAGTTCTGATCAAATCGATTAGTCTCTTAAAGGGCGTCTGTTCAAGCGACTATCACATTTCGGCTCATAACTCCTTCCAAACCGTTGATGTTGACCGGGTTCGACCAGTTTCAGCCATCCAGACCACTCTACAGAGCACCACTGCAAAGCAAAGGCATTGCATTTCCATGGTCTGACCTCCAGATCGACTGGGTTGGACCAATCACTAAGAGCTCTAGAGGAAACAAGTATTTTCTCACTGTAACCTGCGCGTTTACCAAATGGGTAGAATGTCTACCAGCTCCTAATGACACTGCCATGTTGCTAATGAATCATGTATTCTCAAGGTTTGGACTCCCCCTCAGGGTGAACTCAGACCAAGGTACACACTTCACGGGTGAAGTGATGAAAGAACTGTGGAAGACGCTAGGCGTCAAAGTCAGCTTCCATATTGGCTACCACCCACAGGCTTCAGGCCAAGTTGAGAGAGCAAACAGAACTGTGGTGAGTATTTTGAAGAAATACGTAGCCACAAACCACAAGGACTGGGACATGAAACTCCCTCTGGTCCTCATGGCCATAAAGGCCGGCGCAGAGCTCCGCGCTCCAGCGAGCGCTACGCCCCGTTGTGTGTGCGGTGCTCGCACGCGCCTTGCACAAGTCTTTGAACGGTTGCGCGAACGCACCAAGCTCCAATTTTACGACTGCGTACGCGATGCGCGGTGTCTGACCAATCAGCGACCTCAGTTCAGTCCCCTCCGCGCTTAGCTGCTCAAGGAGAACGTGAGCATTTTTAGCAGAGCTCTGCCCGGTGAACAGGCGCGCACAGAATGAGCCGTGTGTGGCGTCTAGGGAGGACGCTGAGCTCTGCTTCGGGCTTAAGGGCCACTCCATACACATTGAATGGCATCTCTCCCTTCGAGATGATGCCCGGTCGACAAATGACTCTCCCTCTACATCTGCTGTACCAACCAGCCTACACCACACAACAATACATGAAAGACTTGGAAAAACACCTTAAAAACACTTTTGCTTTTGCCAGTGCTTTAAGTGGAAAAAAATAAGTGCCGGTACCCTCCCTAATGTCATAATAATATGCATACCTGCAAACTCAGAAGGGATGAAAAAGGTGACAAACGTTGCGCCAACCCCCCCCCCCGAAAGATTTTGTAATTTTTTAACATGCTTCAGGTAAAAGTCATTTACTAACCTGATTTAATGAGAACATAAATAGGAAAGATTGTGTCAACCAAAAAATTAACAACCAACAACAGCAGCAAGTCAAATACAGCAGAACATTTTGCTAACAATGCGCTGCTCCGAGTCAACAGATGCATTTAAAAACTTAAGACTTATCTCTTCAGACAGGCTTTTGGTTAATTTTGTACATTGATTTTAGAGTTTGTTATGTTTTACCTTTCTGTATAGTACTTCTGTGATTTTATGATTTTATTTTTCCTTTTGTAAAGCACTATGTGACTCTCATGTCTGTGAAATGTGCTATATAAATAAAACTTACTAACAGTAAAAACGAATTTCTTAAATATGCTGGTGAAGATGTTTTGCCAGAAATTTTGAATAAAGTAGATGCCATTTCCTGCATTCTGGTGTATTTTAACAAGTTTTAACATCTATGTTTACCTACATGTAAACACTTGATTCACTAAATATTTTAGAGACATCTAACAAAATAAAGTCAGGTCCTGTGGACAGATTAAAAAATTGTTTAAATTATTATTGATCATGAATCAAGATATTTTAGACACCTCATTCAACTAGTTCTTATAGACATCATCCTGTTTTTAAACTCACTCCTGTGGCTAAGATAATGAAATTAATGTGACACTTTATCACAGTGACTTTAGGGGTGCAACTGACTTTTATTTTGTTAATTTTTATTTAGTTTTATTTGTAACACACTCCCTCGCGTTCTGTTGAAACTCTGCAACTTTTACAGACTTCGCTGTCGTCTCCTCCCCCTGTCTATCCTGAGACTGTGATTGGCCAAAAGGATGCGCTCCAGCAAAGATGTTTTATTGTCGAGAAGATGCATTGCTCTGTCTTGAAATCCAGTCAGGGGAAATGATGCATTCTAATCTACCACGGGTCTTTCAAGTGGAGAAGACGAAAATAAGTTCCGGAACGCACATTACTCTTAAAAAAAGTCCCGGTACTGTCAGGGTTAGATTTTAGAAGTGGCGGAACTGGGTACCGGTGAGTTCCGGCCCACTTAAAGCACTGGCTTTTGCCCAGAAAAACCTGGAAAAATCTGCTGAAGGACGCAAGGCGTACTATGACCAAAAGGCCTTTTACAAGGAACTCCAAGTGGGAGACAGGGTTTGGTACTATACGTTCGCCCCCACAACTGGGAAAGGAGAATCCGGGACTGGAACTCTCGCCCAATGCAGAGACGAATTTCGTCTGTGTATGGGAAACATACACAGATGACAGAAAAGGACATTATTATTATTATTATTAAACTAATGCACAGGTGGACTGGACCCCAATTGATAACAGACAAAGTGTCTTCAGTTGTCTACCAAATCAAAATCAGCAAAGGTCGTAAAGAGCTAATCGTTAAATGGGTACAATGGAACCAGATCAAATCTTACAAGGCGTTCAATAACTCCACAAAAGACAAAGCTCTCACAAACTCACAGACTTCATGGGAATAAAGAGTCATCCAAGCAGAAGATAGTAAATAAACTAAATAGGCCTAAAGTAAATTTGGTGTTAAAAAAAACAGCTCCAACTAGAACTTAGAAACACTTAGTCTAAAACCCACAACAAATAATAACTTTAACAACAGTTTAAATCCACAGGATTTAACTTGACATCTGTTAGAATGCTAAGACCTATCTTTTTGTGTGTAGCATGTTGGAATCTGACGACCAGAGTGAGTTGAAGCAGTGAAATGTCGTTTTGTAGTTGCTTAATCACTACTTTTGTCTATGTTGAAACATTGTTCTGGTTCTGAACACCGCCAGCCAAAAAAGAGGTTTTGTATTACCACAAGTTAAAGACTAAAATATAATTTAAGTATGCCAACATGCAGTTCATTTTGTTAAACCTCTATCAGTTGAAGAGTCAATGCAATTTAAGGCTACTTTAGGTACCATAACCTACACTGGTCTCACAACTTTTCAAGTCGAACCTACTCGAACAATTCTATTCGGGGGGGCTATTTAATCTTTTAAAACGAGGCTCGCCATAGACTGCAAAATTTAAAAGGGAAAACCAAAAAAAAAGTTTTTTGTCTGAAGGACAACAGACAATCAAACCAAACTATAATTTATTTTTCTATTTTAGATCTAACTTAAACTAAGTTATGAATGGAGGAATAGTTTGGAAGAAGAGGCCTTCGTTACAGAAGCCCTCTTGACCTTTCTATAGGTATAGATCCCTATATCTAACTTTTAAAGCATGACTCACCCTTAACTGGTATCTGTAGCTGATCCAAATCATGATTGCTTACACACCAGGAGCATATAGGTAAGGCCTAATGTAAAATCCCAATCATAAGCCCACCTAAAACCACATAAATGCATAACACATAGAACCAGAATGGCACCAACTGGAAACCACCCAGCCACCAACTTTCGATGTGGGGACCTATAACTCCAACGTTGGTCTCCAACCTTCATCCAGTGGTCGCCTCTTCAACATCAATCCAAGGGTCCCCTCTACATGCTGACACAATCAATAACTCCAATTGTTGTGGAATTACAGCTGTGGATTATAAACTTTGTTCAATGGATTACAGACTCAGTTTTCCAAGGGATTAAAAGTTTTGCCACAATGGAATTACCAACAAACAGTATGGAAATTATTTTTTAAATTGATTTATTTCCACTTGCTGGATTACATCAAGATCAGAGACATTTGGAGGTGCCCGTTCGTGTTGGAACTCATCCCCATGGACAGGCGTTGACTTCCAAAAAGGGGGACTGTAGTGATACACCTATTTCTCTGAAAACTCTCAGTGAGACACTTCTTTCTTGGAAAACCTTCATGAAAATGTCAACACACTGTTTATCCCATTAATTTGAATACAGGACACAAATTATCTCAACAAGAAACTCTTTATTTTGTTCTAATTCAAATAATCAAAATTATAACCTTGTGTTTTTGTATTATCATTATTATGTTCAATATTTGATAATCAAAGAATGTCCAGATGCCCATGAGCATCAAAGGACAGGTCAAAATTATCTTTTCAGTATTTGTTTAAAAGTGTTAAGACAGTTAATGAGTTTACTGTATATCATAAAACTGGCGTCTAATCTAATCTGTCTTCTATTTCACTTTTCTCATCCTCTCCTTCATAACCTCCCTCTGACCTCCACTAAACTCATCCTACTTCTTGGTTGAACTAACCAATAGGAAACCAATAGGAAAGCAGCGAGTACACGGAAGTCAAGCTCTCTTTAAAAGCTCAGACTTCCTTGAACTCTTCAGTTGGGTTGGAAAGTTGAGATGAGACTTTCTTTAGCTGTTGAACATTGGCCATGAGTCAAAGGCCTAGTTCATCAGTTAGGGTCTACAGCATGCTCGCTGTAAATCCAAATGAGCTTCAAAGTTCCAAGACCTTTGAATAAAATGTCCTGAACTGTCGCTACTTCAATCGATCAGGCGGACGCAGGAGACGCTGGAAAAGTAAACAGACTGACCGGCTCGGACGTAACTGGACCCAAGGATCTTTTTGCATCCAAGGCTGGTGTATTCTCTTATCGGAATCTAGACTGACTATCTTTCAAGGTAACAAGTTGTTGTTTACTAAAGCGGACCTGCGTTTAGCTGGCTATCGCACGGAGAGTGTCATTTCTGGTTGAAACTCACTCAAAGAAACTTCCCCTCGTCCTCCTCTTTCTTATCCATCTTTGCCAGTAACATTAAGTTAAAAGTGCCTTCAGATATAAGTTTTATAATAATAATAATAAACTTTATTTGTATAGCACCTTCCTACAATGCCTTGCATTGACCAAGGTGCTTAACAGGATAAAAAGATGAATAAACTGGAACAATAAATCAATGAAAATAGAATAAGAAACAACAGCAATAAAAGAAGGCAATGGAAATAAAAATGCTACATACTAAAATACCAAAAGTAATAAAAGTTACACACTGAAAGCTTTTTTGAACAAGTGGGTCTTCAGTCTGGTTTTAAACAGAGTCAGATCAGAGGTGGCACGCAGCTCAAGGGGGAGACTGTTCCAGGCTTTTGGGCCGGCAACAGAAAATGACCGGTCTCCCCATTGTTTGTTATTTAAGATCTCTTAACTTTATTCTGTTGTCCCTTAAATATTCATTGGCTAGTAGAAAATACGGACACGAGATTTCATCTGCTGATGTCTAATTTATAGGAAGTTGAAATCAATCAATCAAGTGTACATGTTATGATGTTATTTTAATGATCTGTTAAATAAATGACTGCATTTCCTTGATGGGTCGAATATAATAACGTCTCATGTCACATTACATCACTCATTTGGTCACACAAGATATTGTTTAACCCAAAAAGAAGAGAATCTGTGAATACATGAACAATTACTATCTTGAACTTGAACTAGTCTCTAATAAGTAATTAAGGTTGTGACAGGTTAAACCCCTTCACATCCTATAACAACCGAACCTCTAGATGATGGTCATGTGGCACATCAAACAGACCAGAGCTACAATAGTTCAGGAGAGATTATAGGGAACTCAGTTAGGACTGAGGGCTGTGGTAAGGGCCCTAATTGAAAAATTAAAGATTAAAGAAAGTCACCAATTTCACGAACTTAGCTTATGCTTTTAGCACTTTGAGTCAGATTATGTTGAATATCTTAGATTCTTATTATTTTTTGTATTTTGGTAGTGTGCATTATACCCTGTGCTAGAATGCTTGTTGGTAAAATAATTTAGGCTAGACTGGAACAGCTAATGTGATACCTCTGATGAAGAACCCAGATGCCACCTCAGGAGATGACCAGGGCCACTGGATGTTGGCACAATAAAATTAGCTGTAAAATCAGACGTTTAGTGATCTCCCATGAATATGGGGAGATCAAAAGAGGGTGTGTTGGATTTTACAGCTTTTAATACCTTTATATATCTTTTTACAAGCTTTGAAATGTCACTGATGATGCATTTTATATAGGGGTGTAATAGTACGCTAAAATCACATTTCGGTTCGGTTCAATTACAAGGAGGGTTCGGTTCGGTTTATTTTCGGTACAAAAAAAAAGATTTATAAAATGTTTATTTTGAAAATGTGTCAAGTAAACAATACATTTGTATAAAAATAAATAAAAGCAACCCATTTGGATGATATTAATAAGATTATAATTTTAAATTAAAAAGGTTAATTGGATAATAATAATAATAAAACAACAACACCTCTTCTTGAACGGTTGAGGTGGTTAAATCTCTCGGTCATCATCATAATCTTCATCATCATCATCATCATCATCATCATCATCATCATCATCATCATCATCATCATCATCAGGGCTTTAATCTGCTCCAGGGCTTGTTGATAATATCAGTTTTAACTTTTTCATAAAGTGCTGAACTTTTTTACTGAAGTGTTGACATGATGGATGTCGTAGCGAGGCTCAACAACTTTAAAGTCGGAGCATCAACAACATTCAGACGTAGATCCAGATATTTAAAAACTGCTAAAGTTTGTGTTATTGATCTGAACCGATCTGAATTACCTGATGAAGGTTGTTTAAATGCTGCTGCTGTTCGGTGTTTGCAACAAGCCGCTTTTCTTGTTGTAGAAGACACGTTCACGTTGGGATGACGTCATTTCAAGCACGTTAACAAGTTAAGACGTGTTGCTGCTGCAGATACAATCTTCATGAAACAACGTCGACACACAGCTTTGGATTTGCGCTCGTCTTTTAACAAGAAAGCCATAACGTTCCCAAAAAGAAGACGGCAACGAGATGCTAGGCTGCTAAATGCTGTGCGTGCTGCAAGATAATAGCGACGTGCTGAAACACGCCTAGGTATTTTAGTTTCGCTGCCCATATATTCTCCCGTTAATAACATTTACCGTAATGAGTGAAAAAATAACCGAAACGGTACACAGGTGGACCGAACCGAACGTGCCGTACCGAAACGGTTCAGTACACCCACATGTACTGTTACATCCCTAATTTTATACAATGTGTGTGTGTGTGTCTTCATTTATTCTATTTACAGGCCTGTATTCACTTTAGTGTTCACTAATTACTTTATGTTTTGCATATAATCTCACATTTACTAATATTAATCTTGTAATTTCACACGTTATATAATTACAAGCTAATCAAACAGTCTGAGTGCACCATGACCCGTGTAAGACACTGTCTGCTCTCTGAGCAGAGCAGAGCTGACCAGATGTTGCAGTTCGTTAAACTGTTCACACATTTGATTAACATAAATACATTTAAATCACAACACATATATACTTTATACTTAGTACAAATTGACTAATTAGTATTTCACAGTTCTCACACTAATGATTAGACACAAATAAGAGTGTGTTAACACTTTTTAATGTAGACCATTAGAGCCAAAGTGAACAGTTGATAGTATGTGCTTCTCTGCTTAAAACAACCTTCATAAATCTACCGCTATCAACTAGGAATGTGTCTGCAGTCTAAACAGTCTTCAGGTTTCCATGGTGACAGGGGCTGCTCATGAGTGGCTAACGCACGGTGTCACTCAAACATCTAAACCAATTGGAGGTTGGTCTGCTTCGGAGGAAGTGGTACATGACAGAAATCTGAAAGTTATGCATCATAACTCAGGTTCCCTGAAGGAAGGGAACGAGGTGCAACATACTTGCTATGGGAATTGCGCCCCCGCGCGATTACCTGAAGGAATATAGTCACGCCTTTACGGCTAGGGGCGTCACCGCCGTGCCAGAGGCCCCGCCCTCTGGGTACTTAAGCGGCCTGCGCCTCTCCATCTTTCTCCAAAAATTGCACTTCACCGAGCTTTCAGCATTGAAAATAATAATAATAATAATAATAATAATAAATTCAATTTATAACGCACTTTTCATTACTGAAAATCTCAAAGTGCTACACATATATTGAATGCTACACACATTCATAAACCGGTGGCGGCAGACTACCATGCAAGGTGCTTTCCAGTCCTACCGGGAGCAACTCAGGGTTAAGTGTCTTGCCCAAGGACACAACGACACATGGTGCGGGTCCCGGGAGTCGAACCGCCAACTTTCCGATCGGGAGACGACTGCCATTACCACTACACCACGGCCGCCCCTGAAAAGGGCCAGATATGTTGCACCTCGTTCCCTTCCTTCAGGGAACATGAGTTATGTTGCATAACTTTCAGTTCACTTTCAGTCTGGTTCTCTGGGTGCAACATACTTGCTATGGGAACGTAATCCATTCACGCCCTTGAAATGCTCAGCAAAGTGCATGTGAGAACATCCATCCCAAAGGACAGGCAGCTCATAGCTGCTTTCTGCAAGGAATGCAGAAAGCTTATGCTAAGAGGAAAAAATGCAGAATGTAAAGAACATCAACGTGATGTCCCCATTGGGCATATATATATAACACCAACTTAGAGACAGCTTAAGCGTGTTCCACCAGTGTGAATACTTATCATTTCCCATTGGAACATCCTGAGAAACAGGAGGAAAAAATTGGACCCACCAAGTCACAATAAATTGGGTGACAAAAGTGGAGGCAGACAACCCAGGCCAAGCACAGGGTAACCTCCCAGGTCCTTATTAGCAAAACCTTTCTTCTTCTTTTTTTTTTTGTAGGGCACAACTAACAAGTGGAGCCCATCCTGATGTTGGAGATCAGTTAGGGAGAGGGGAAACCCTTCCAACAGACATCTCCTAGGCAAACATAAACACCAAGGGATACCCTTGTGGATGTTATTACTGTTAGTTTTGGGACAAAGCAACCAAAGCCTTAGGTTCTCAGCCAGTTCCCTTCAGAGGCCAGGCTGAAAGTTGCCATAACTCCGGACGTGGGTGTAGAAGCTGTCCACGTGTCTGAGTCAACAAGTCCTTGTTAAAAGGCAATTGCCATGGTATCCCTGATAACATTGATATCAGCTCCGGGAACCATGTTTTCTGTGACCATCTGGGGGCTATGAGAATCAAGAAGAGAGCTCCCTGGCGTACCCATTTCAGTGTTGTCCCGATCAGAGGGACAGGTGGAAAGGCATAGTATAGCACCCCTACAGGCCAATCATGTGCCAGAGCATCCATACCCAATGGAGCATCTGCTTCCCTCAAAGAGAAGTAAAGGTCACAGTGTGAGCTAGCCTTGCAAGCGAACAGGTCCACAGAGGCTCTCCCAAACTGTGACCATACCTGTTCCACAATCCGTGGGTTCAGGCTCCATTCTGACGCCAAAAGAGGTCCTCTAGAGAGGGCGTCTGCTCCATAATTTAGTTCACCAGGGACATGTCGCCCTAAGTGACAAGATTCTTGGAGCGCACCATGTGAGCATCCTCTGCACCAGTCCGAGGAGGTCCCGGGACCTCGTCCCTCCCTCTCTGTTGATGAAGGACACTATGGTCCTGTTATCTGATTTCACCAGGATATGTTGTCCAGCAATCAAACCAGACTGAAGACCCACTTGTTCAAAAAAGCTTTCAGTGTGTAACTTTTATTACTTTTGGTATTTTAGTATGTAGCATTTTTGTTTCCATTGCCTTCTTTTATTGCTGTTGTTTCTTATTCTATTTTCATTGATTTATTGTTCCAGTTTATTCATCTTTTTATCCTGTTAAGCACCTTGGTCAATGCAAGGCATTGTAGGAAGGTGCAATACAAATAAAGTTTATTATTATTATTATTATTTGTTAAAGAAGCATTTTAATGACAGGAATACGGCTAGCAACTCCAGGAAGTTGATATGCAATCTCGCTTCCTGCTCATTCCAAAGGCCGCCGGCGTTCTGATTTCTACAGATCGCCCCCCCCATCCTGTTTTTGAGGCGTCCGTCGTGATGACCACACGAGATGACACCCTTCCCAGTGAGACCCCTTCCGTGAAAACGGACAAATCTCTCTAGGGCTTCAGGGCCCTTAGGCACTCTGAATCTATCCTAACCTTTCCTGCCTGATTAGTTAGGTCGGGTTGTATTCGTTGGTTTAGCCATAGCTGTATGGGCCGCATTTTCAGTAATGCGTGTGGCACACAAGGAACAGCTGCCACCAAGAGGCCTAAAAGGCATTGGCAGGCTTTCACAGGGACCCGTTGGTCCAGTTAAAATATTTCCAGGTAACGGTGAATGGAGGAAACTCGTTCCTTCGAGAGCCATGCTCTGTACCGGACAGTGTCGATCTGTACTCCCAGAAATATTGTAAACCGTGATGGAGTCAAATCACTTTTTTGTAGGTTTATAACAAAACTGAGAGACTCCAGGTGAAAAATCACCTTATAGGAGTGTGATTGGGCCTGCTTTCTGCTTTCAGCCGGAATCCGCAGGTCATCCAAGTAATTCATGACCCTGAGTCCTTGATTCCTAAGAGGGGTCAGGGTTGTATCCAGATATTTAGTAAATGTGCGCGGAACAGTCTTTAAACCGAAGGGTAAAGCTTTGAATTCATAAGCGTTTCCCTCGAAGGCAAAGCGGAGGAACTTTCTGTGTTTCCTCCACACGCCTATATGAAAATAGGCATATTTTAAATCCACTGTACACGCGTAGTCTCCAGGTCTCACAGGCTGGAGAACTTGCCGTAGTGTAAACATTTTGAACTTAAATGTTTTAATCCTCTTATTGATAGTCCTGAGATCCAGAATCGGTCTCAGGGAATGATCCTTTTTGGGCACCAAGAAGTATTTGCTGTAGTGGCCAGAGCGTAGCTTGCGTCCCGAGACCAAACTAATCACTCCCTTTTGCAGCATCGTTGAAACTTCCTCCCTCAACACGTGTGCACGTGTAAGGTTGATCTTAGACTGCAGCACCCCTGTGAAACCGGGCTGTCTTTTTGAGAACTGCAACTTGAGCCCATGACATATCGTTGTCATGACCTAATCATTTGGTAGACATGTCTTCCAGGCCTGCGCATGCGCGCTGAGCCTGGAGGGCATGTTGAATTGCTGCTCGTCATGTTTTAGCGCCGGAGGGGTGACCGTAGACCTCGCTTGCACTCTCTTGAGCAGGTTGGTCGGCCCGACAGAAGTTATTGCCAGGTCTGACCGTCTCTGGCAGAGCTCGTGTATCTCGCTGTGGTTCATAGTTTGACCACATGGCTTCTTTGTAAAAAAGGGACTCGAGTCAAGAACCAGGACAGTTTGTGCTTTGGTACTTTTATTTTCGTACATGTCTGAAACAGTGTTTATTTTGTTTACACATGCAATAGTCGAGTCATGTTTGGTATGCGCACACATGCCACTCGCTCCTCGTAGTTTTTTTACAAGGGGAGACTGGGCTTAAAAAGTTAGGTTCCCGTACCACGTGGGTGGGCAAACCTGTAAAATTATCAGTTCATCCTGTATTATCAGGCCCGAGACTGCTTTCCACATCGAGTCACCGAAGAGGTCCTCGGCCAGTATTGGAAAGTTTTGCCGACACCAGCAGGTCTTTTCCGTGGGAGGCCACGCGTGTCTGACTTGGTGTGTGCAAAGTTTTTCCTTGGCAATCCCTCGCGGAGGGCTTCCGCCTGCTTGCGTCTTTGTTCCAGTCTGGCCTGGACGCGTTCCAGAGCTCCCCCGAAGAGTCCCGTCGACTCGATGGGGTGCTGGAGGAAAGTGGACCTCTGGTTTTCCGTGAGGTCTGACATTGTTAGCCAAAGATGGCGCTGGGCGACAACTATTTCCGCCATTGCCTTGCCTTGGGAAATGGCTATTGTCCCCATCATGCGGAGCACGAGGTCCGAGGCACGGCGGGCCTCCTCCATGGCTTCCGTTGCGGTCTGCTCGTCATTTGTTACCTCTTGTCATCTTGTAGTTTTTCTGCCATGTACGCCTGCACCATAGTCGATGAATTCATTGCGCGAGCCGCGAGGCCCTGAGCCTTGTAGAACTTCCCGAGTTGTTTCTCCGAAGCGCAACAGGCCCTACTGGGTAGTGTTGGTTTCGTCCCCGTGGCTGCTAGGGACAGGTAAGCCGCCAGAGTCTCCTCCATCAGGGGTGCGCTGGCGAGGCCCGCTGTCTCCATTCCCGCAACATCAAGGAGTCGGGATAATGGCAGCATGATGGGGGCTCCGGGTTCCGCCCAGGAGCGTTTGAGCTCCATGAGGAAGTCCGGAAAAATTGGCATTTTCTGAGATGTTGTCGGCTGCTTCGCGTAGAAGTAGCTTCCCGCTAGCCTCGTAGCCTGTTGGCAAGGTGTGGGGTCCGGCGACGTGACTTGCAGGGCATCTGCCACTCTACGACAGAGGTCGAAGAGAGCGGGTACCAACAAGTCCAGTTCTGGGAGGATTTGCGTCAGGTTCTGGGAGGAATCCATAGTTTCTCCTTTGTGACTATATTCGGCGTCTTGGTCAGACACTTCATGCATCGAGTCCTCGGCGGCAACAGAGGAGTCAGACATGTTGTCCTCTCTGACTCGGCCGCTGCATTCCAGGTCCACGTTCTCTGCTTCCGGTTCAGGAGCGAGCACTTTAGTGCGACGTGCGACCTTCAGCGCCGCGTTCCTAGCCATGGATTTGGCCAACGCGTCAGCCCGTCGTTTCCTCACTACTGCCGACATTCGACGGCAGTGAGAGCAGGAGTCTGGGAATTCCAGCGCTTTCCTCGCGTGCAGAATCCTTAGGCAGACAGGACAGGCCTCGTGGGTGTCCGTCGCCGAGAGGGAGTAGCCACAGCCGCTAGGGCATGGGCGCGAGCGAGGACTCGTCGTCCTGGTTTTCCTCCTCCTTGTCCTCCGTTTTCCCTTCTCGGGAGCCATGTCCGACGAGAAGCGTCGGAGTTGATCCTAATTTTCTTTTGTTCGAAGCCGTCTTTTCCGTCATCTTGCTTTCGCTGGTTAGCCTGCTAATGATTAGCAGGAGGTTGTGATGGCAGTTCGTGCCGTCGAGCGAAAAAGCTGCGGAAAGAAGAAAACTTTGAAGGTGAGTAGAAAAACGTTGGACTAGCTTTCGCCAGCCTAGCAATACGCAGGAAAATGTTCTCAGTATGCTCAGTGTAGGGAGCAGGCTCACCTCAGTCGAGCGATGCGACAACAGATAAGTCCCACAAAGTTCAGGTGTTAAGCGAGGTGAAGGGCAAAAAAGAGAAAGATGGAGGGGCGCAGGCCGCTTAAGTACCCAGAGGGCGGGGCCTCTGGCGCGGCGGTGACGCCCCTAGCCGTAAAGGTGTGAGTATATTCCTTCAGGTAATCGCGCGGGGGTGCAATTCTCATAGCAAGTATGTTGCACCGAGAGAACCAGACTGAAAGGGAACAATAAATAACAGAGGAGGACAATAATTATTTGAACAACCCCTAGGCAGGAAACCAAAAGGTTCGGTCTGACCTTGTTGGAGCTTACTTATATAGCGCCTTCCAGCCCCCCTATGAGGGGCCCCAAATCGCTTTACAGCCCCAGCCATCCACCCATTCATACACACATTCATACACCGGTAGCGGTAGTCTGCCATGCAAGGCGCCAGCCAGTCCTATCGGGAGCAACTCGGGGTTAAGTGTCTTGCCCAGGGACACAACGACACATGGTGTGGGAACTCGGGATTCAAACCTCCAACCTTCGGATCGGGAGGCGACTGCCATTACCACTATGCCACGGCCGCCCCTAATAGACATGTGTACCGGTAGTTCTGTTATTTAAAAAAAAAAAAAGTTAACATCATAGTCAAGGATGAAGAAGCATTCTTTGTGACTGCTAGTCATTACAGATTATTTTGATAATCTAAATGTTTTCAGAATAGAGATTATGGATGATGTGTTTGCTGTTATCTGTGTCTATGATATGATATACTGTATTCTCGGCCATATAACGGGTGTTTTTCAGCTGACAATAATGAAAGAACATATGATGTTCCCCACTGCTGTTTTATATGAGTTGTGCATTGAAGGTCTGTAATACTGAAATAGGTTTAATAAAAGTGAAACTTTCCATTTCGGTGTAGTATTTTGAACATTATCTTTTCTCAAGGATTTGGTTGATATTGACAACTTGTGGTGTCAATTATTTACCTTTTTAACACCATATTTTGTTTTATGAGTAACACTACACTGGTGTTACTTTTAACATTATATTTTAACACCAACACCAGTGTAATGTTAATGTGACACCTGGTATTGTTGAATATTAACAATGTCTGGTGTTAATTTAACAAAAAACAAAAAAAGCGTGTTAAACTTTTAACACTTTCACAAATGTTGTTTTAACATCAGCCAGTGTGGACACATATAGATACTTTGTTGGTGTTGAAATTAACACTGTGTGGGTTGAAAAAACACTGGCATTTTTACTGTAAGCTGAGAGTGACTTGTTATACATTCCTAATGTAAATCAAATATCCAAGATGGCCACCTTGTCTAAAAGTGAAAAAACACACTAATGCTGCCCTTTTTAGAGCGATTCAGCTGAAATTTGGCGTTTTGATAGCTGAGAATGCTCCTTAAAGGTGAAGTCTGCAGTTTCTGTAGAACATCAGCACTTAGAAAAAATTTCAACAAGCAAAGCATTCTGATCCCTCCCCCTCAGAGCCATATATGGCTCTGCCCCCTTGTGGTCTGTTGAAATTTGAATTCAAGCTCTGTTTTTATTGGCTGATTCAAATTCAAGCTCGGTTTTTATTGGCTGGTTACAAACTTTGTTTTTATTGGCTGGAAAATGGCGGGTCACTTTTTCTTTTTAGAAATGCTTATTTACCACCTGGAGAAGCAAGGGGACAATATTTTTTTTTAGTTTTTTCAGAGATTACCTCTCTAACATCAATCTAGTGACAGAGTGAAGAAATATGTTAAAATATATATTGTTTGAAAAGTTACAGACTGCATTACAATCTTACATACCCCAGCTTTAATAGATTGACTAAAAATCAAAAATCTAAGCTGGTCGCCTGAGCAAAACAGGAAAAAATATTATAAATCAGCCAGTTTTAGTGAACTGAAGCTTGGTGTGATGATAGCTGAGAACATTTCCCATCAAATGCTGCATCAAAATCAAAAATCCAAGATGGCCACCCGAGCTACATTCAAACTGCTTTAACTAAGCCATTTTTACATGTAGAGCTGAAATTTGGTGAGGTTATAACTGAGACAAGATGGCGCCGTTGTACATGGCAGGTCGTCTCTCACTCCCAGTCATTGTCGTTATTGTGTTGTTTTAAAGTGAAGTGAAGTCACTATTGTACGGAAGCGCATTGCATTCAACCATGAAAATATTTTTTTGGAGCTTATGTAGTAAAAACGTGATAATTATGTACAAGCCCAAAACCAGAAAAGTTGGCACGTTGTGCAAATCGCAAATAAAAACAGAATACAATGACTTGCAAATCTTTTTCAACCCATATTCAACTGAATAGAATGCAAAGACAATATATTTAATGTTCGAACGGAGAAACTTTATTTTGTTTTGCAAATAACCATTAACTTAGAATTCAATGGCAGCAACACATTGCAAAAAAGTTGGCACAGGGACATATTTACCACTGTGTTACATCGCCTTTCCTTTTAACAACACTCAGTAAACGTTTGGGAACTGAGGAGACCAATTTTTGAAGCTTTTCAGGTGGAATTCTTCCCCATTCTTGCTTGATGTACAGCTTAAGTTGTTCAACAGTCCGGGGTCTCCGTTGTCGTATTTTACGTTTCATAATGCGCCACACATTTTCAATGGGGGACAGGTCTGGACTGCAGGCAGGCCAGGGGAGGACCCGCACTCTTTTGCTACGAAGCCACGCTGTTGTAACACGTGCAGAATGTGGCTTGGCATTGTCTTGCTGAAATAAGCTGGGGCGTCCATGAAAAAGACGTCGCTTGGATGGCAGCATATGTTGCTCCAAAACCTGTATGTACCTTTCAGCATTAATGGTGCCTTCACAGATGTGTAAGTTACCCATGCCTTGGGCACTAATGCACCCCCATACCATCACAGATGCTGGCTTTTGAACTTTGCGCCTATAACAGTCCTGATGGTTCTTTTCCTCTTTGGTCCGTAAGACACGACGTCCACAGTTTCCAAAGACAATTTGAAATGTGGACTCATCAGACCACAGAACACTTTTCCACTTTGCATCAGTCCATCTCAGATGAGCTCGGGCCCAGCAAAGCCGGCGGCGTTTCTGGATCTTGTTGATGAATGGCTTTTGCTTTGCATAGTAGAGCTTTAACTTGCACTTACAGATGTAGCGACGAACTGTAGTTACTGACAGTGGTTTTCTGAAGTATTCCTGAGCCCATGTGGTGATATCTTTTACACACTGATGTCGGTTTTTGATGCAGTACCGCCTGAGGGATCGAAGGTCACGGGCATTCAATGTTGGTTTTCGGCCTTGCCCCTTACGTGTAGTGATTTCTCCAGATTCTCTGAACCTTTTGATGATATTACGGACCGTAGATGGTGAAATTCCTAAATTCCTTGCAATAGCTCGTTGAGAAAAGTTGTTCTTGAACTGTTCGACAATTTGCCCACGCATTTGTTCACAGAGTGGTGACCCTCGCCCCATCCTTCTATGTGGATGACTGAGCATGTCAAGGAAGCTGCTTTTATACCCAATCATGGCACCCACCTGTTCCCAATTTGCATGTTCACCTGTGGGATATTCCAAATAAGTGTTTGATGAGCATTCCTCAAATTTCTCTGTCTTCTTTGTCACTTGTGCCAGCTTTTTTGAAACATGTTGCAGGCATCAAATTCCAAATGAGCTAATAATTGCAAAAAATAACAAAGTTTACCAGTTCGAACGTTAAGTATGTGGTCTTTGCAGTGTGTTCAATTGAATATAGGTTGAAAAAGATTTGCAAGTCATTGTATTCTGTTTTTATTTGCGATTTCCACAACGTGCCAACTTTTCTGGTTTTGGGCTTGTAGTAAAAACGTGATAATTATGTAGTAAAAACGTGATACTAAGTAGTAATAACGTGATACTATGTAGTAAAAACGTGATACTATGTAGTAAAAACGTGATAATTATGTAGTAAAAACGTGATAATTATGTAGTAAAAACGTGATACTAAGTAGTAATAACGTGATACTATGTAGTAAAAACGTGATACTATGTAGTAAAAACGTGATAATTATGTAGTAAAAACGTGATACTAAGTAGTAAAAACGTGATACTATGTAGTGAAAACGTGATACTATGTAGTGAAAACGTGATAATTATGTAGTTAAAACGTGATACTTATGTAGTTAAAATGCGATACAAATTCAGGAGGAGCGTTTCCTTTAAATAGAGTAGACCTGCAGGCTTCCACATATGTCAGATAGGACAATGGTTAAGACCGCTGCCTTTCATGCAGTTGACCCAGGTTTGAATCCAACCTGGTCCGACTGATTTTTTTTTTTCTTCTTTGGATTATTTATATAATAATATTTATGCTGAAAATACTTTGCTTATCAGCGTGATTGGGGTGTAATGTGGTTAAGTGACGTCTTAATTTATTAGGCTTCATGCTGTCCGCTGCTAATATTTTAAGACATAACAGACACACCGGTCTTTCCTCATCTCCCACCTTTGTCACAGTGAAGCCAAGCGCTAAATACGCTTTCTTATTATCTTCGTCTGTCTTCGCCTTTCTTTTCATCCCTGTTAAATATTTCTCCATGCTGTATCTTCACTGCACTTTCTAAAACTTCTCATGCGCTGCTGTGGCTTCTTACTCTGTGAAAAAACTATTCTGTGCGCTCAGTCTGACAATAACAGCGCCACTGCCCCTACTGGCGCGGATGTGTAATTACACTTACCATTTCATACAGTTCAATATTATTAAAATGTAAACACTCAACAACAAACCTATCAAAAGTAATGGCAAAAGACTGAAAATAGTTTATATTTTTACAATAAATGCATGTACAAATAAGCTAACAGGGAGTGCCTGTATGTTGTTGTTTTTTTAATTTCGTTTTACGCAAGTTGAAGCAGTTGAAAGACTTCAGCTTTAGGGCTTAAAATTTGTTTACAGAACTCCTTTGGTTTTTTATTATTTTTTTTTGGATGTGGGGCCCACATCCGATTGGCGGGCAGGAACATCTTGTGAAGGTCTCCCAAGAAGCAGTCTACACTTGTAAACATGTAGGTCAACTAAGGGTAATCATTGCTGTGAATAATCACGAAGTTGCTGCTGATCTGTTCATGTTGCTGTGTTCGTTCGTGCTCACCTGCTAGCTCATACAAACTCATGATTGTACTGCTTCGTGTGATGTTTCTGTGCTGTTAGTGCCTATTGTATTTTAAGGAAATTTTAACTTAGTTCATATCTTATACGTTTTTCTATTACATTTTATTGTTTTATGTAATTGGGACCCTGTGTACATAATCTCGCTGCACTGCACACATCCCATTGCGAACAACAATAAAGAATCTCTGTTTGTGACATTACACGAAATAGTCCAATTACAGTTACTAACACCTCAGAGCAACAACATAACAGGTCAAAGTTAAAGAAATACACCAAACTGTTGACAAATCTCTGAACTTACATCATTAAGGCCTTGTAAGTGTCCTGTAGCATTCACATGGGGCTTCTCCATGCCCTTCGTGTGTAAGTGATGCTCAGGTTTGTTAAGAACATGCACACACACACCCAGGAAGGAGGTTGAGTAGCATGAAGTAGAACCACTAGCCTGAGGAACAGCTTCTACCCTGACGCTGTTAGACTCAGTAATATCTAACCATAATAATCACTTTGAAGAATCACATGATTTTGTTGATCTGTTTTACGCTGCTGTGTTCATTTGTGCATACATACATACTCATGTTCGTGCTGCTGTTCGATGTGATGTTTTTGTGCTAGTAGTGCCAAGTGTATTTTTAGATTATGTTAACTTAGTTCATATCTTAGATGTTACTATTTTTATTTTGCATTTTATTGTTTGCTTTAACTGGGACCCAGTGTACATAATGTTGTTCCACTGCATGCACCAAATGGCCTGCAAACGACAATAAAGACTGTTTGAGTGTAAAGCAAGGATTACATGAATTATTATTATTTATTTCACAAATATAGTCTATTAAAGGGGACCACAGATGCAAAAATCACTTTTTAATGTTTTTTTTACTCAACTTTGGGTATTAACTTCATAAAAAAACAGTCCTTGTGCCAAAAAAATGCACCCAGTGGTTTATTTACTCTAAGTAGATTTATTTATTTTTGATAAATACACCAGGATTCACACTTCCTGCAGTTATTGACGTCACAAGCCGCAGCCAATCACATCAAACCTGAGTCCAGCCCCTCACCTAGCAACCCCTGGTTAGGCTCAACCCACTTCTGTATTAAACACATGACTGTTGTTTTTCATGATTTCATCTCATCTTTTGTTTATATGTTCTTAATTTCATGTGTACAGCACTTTGTTGCAGCTGTGTTTTTTTAAATGGCTTTATAAATAAAGTATAATTGTTATTTTTATGTTTTAGTTCAATTTTTAGTGTATTTGCGATCGCTCCCAACGCGCAGCCGGCAAAAATTAAACGAGCGGACCCCCGGCGTAAGGACCGGTTCGACGGGACCCTCTTCCGGCGCGATGGAGCGGAGCTTCAACTGTACAGCCTTGCAGCAGCCTCGCAGCAGGCTCGCAGCAAGAGGACCTTCTCCTTACAGATTAATTTACGGGAGACACTTGGTGAACTTTGTGTTGTCTTCACTGGAACAGCGATAACTCCCAAAATCTCCGCGTGCAACGAGCGGAGCTGGCGAAAACCGGAAGAGGAACAAGCTAACATTAGCTTCGGATTCGGGTGGTCTAATGCTAAAAGGAGCAGCAAACTGCGGCGCGCTCAGACGGGTTTCGGTAAGTTATCTTAAGCTAACACTAACAGTAAGTCAAATGAGTAATAAAAAAAGAGCTAATTTTAAAACAACAACACATTACAGATACTGGCTGTTACAGAGGGCGTGAACAGATCGTTGAAGGGCGTGGACTTCAAGAAACCGGTCGTTCAAAACGAAAGTTAAAAATGGCAGAATTAAAAAGGGTATAATTGATTATCTAATAATTATTTTGTGCATTAAATTGAAGGAATAGGGTCTGGATATCCCACAGAAATACCATAAAAATTTAAAAAATACATCTGAGGTCCCCTTTAACAAAGTATCAAAAAACTAGCAAAACATTATAAGGTAGACGTATAAAATCAAACATGTTTTATTCAACATTCATTTGACATGTTTTATTCAAAAGTACAGAAATGGTTTAAAATGCTCATGGACAAGGGACTTCTGAGCACCTCGGTAAAAGAGTTGCTGGAAAAGTTTAGAAAATCAAACCCGAAAAGTTCAAACTTACACAAACAGCGTGCCATTCTTTAACATTTGTAAACCACGGAGGAAGTAGTGTCATGCTTTGCCCTTCAACTAGGTCAGTAAGCACCACTGTGAAATGTATCGAGCAGAAAGTGTCTTGTGGCCTCTCCATATAAACCACAGCTCTTTGACGCCATCGCTCACATAAAAAAAACATTGTTTTATGTTCAAAGTCGGTTTCGTGCCACTCAAGCTCACATTGAACCTGTAATCTGAGTGAAGTGGGTCAAAGTTTCAGAATTGTAATATCTAGAGTGATGACTGGAGACAAGATACTGAAATTCTTTTGCTGCCTGATTAGAAACTTGTAGATGACACGCAACATGTCTGCTGCGCATCTGACATGGATACGGATACTACTTCTTCTTGGTGGTAAGTACCGGTAAAGCCTTTTCATGGTGTTTTCAAGCTTCCATCTAAATGAAGTCCTGTTTGATTTGTTTCAGGTGTGCTCAGCAGCCACTGGAGTGTGAACTATCCGCACCAGAACATATATGCCGTCAGAGGATCCTCCGTTTTTATTCCTTGTTTATTTTCCTATCCTGAAGGCGAGACTGTACAGAGTGTAAAGTGGGGTCATGAAAGGAATGATTTTTACTCTGGTCCTTTCATTTATGACAGCAACTTAAAAAATAATACATCCTCAAGATTCCAGTACGTTGGAGACAAAAATCACACCTGTTCATTTAAAATACTCTATGTTCAGTCCAGCGATACAGGAAAATACGTGTTCAGATTTATTTTATTTTTTTTATTTATTTTTTTTAAATAGAGAGAAAGAAAGAAAAGAGAAAGTGAGACTACAAAACAACAATTATCCACAAAAAGAGCACAAGGCAAACACACCAAACCTCCGTCCACAATCCTGCAAAGCACATGACAGAACACAGCAACGAAACATACAAGCATAAAGACTGATAATATTCATGACCTTGCATTAGATTTCTATATATAAACATACCCATACCTACAAATATATATACAGTATACATACATATATATTTATATTCATTTATATACCCATCTACATATATCTACATATACATCCCTGCATCCATTTGTGTGTGGTTGTGAGCATGCATAAGTGAATAAGGTTCCTCCAATAGAACATTTAGTAGCGATTGTGAAGTATCAGAGATCTGTCCCCCCAAAGCCCGAGACAGACGAAAGGGCGATCAAAGCCCAAGACCCCAGGAAGGACCCCGAGCCCAGAGTCCCCAGGACCACCCGAACAGGACGAGCCACTCGTCCACTCCCCAGATCCGACCAAGGGGAAGAACCGGACGAACCCCACCAGGGACCACACACAATGACCCCCCGGGGTCAACAGCGACAAATACACAGGCCCCCGCCAGAGCCCGCTGCACCGACGTAGCCCCAGGGCCGGTCACCGATGCTCGGGCACCGGGGACGCCCCCTCAGGTCCAGACCCGACAAATGCAGGTTTGGCAAGAAATATTTCCTGCTGGCTCCTGGAATCATATTTAATACACTACTAACACAGGGCTATTCAACACAACTGCTCAGGGGGCCACAGTTACTGAAAGCCAGCAGCTCAGGGGCCGGACATCCAGCCATTAAAGTCACTATGTAAATAAACCAAAGATTACAATGATTTGCTACTTTTAAAATGTGTTTGTTTTATTGCATTGAATCATAAATGCAATAAACAGAGCCTAAAACCAAAACCTAGAACCCCAAAATAAATAAATAAATAATTATTATTATTAAGGCCAATCATTAATTTAATTTCATTTATTTATTCATTTTATAAAAATAAATACATTACAAACACATGTATCTTATATAAAAAATATATAAAATGAAAGGCGGCAGAAAGAAGAAAATATCTTATTATATCTGCCCCTTTTCAAAACAATCAATTCAAACAATAATTATATAGTATAAGTAATAAAAAACATGAATAACTCATCTCAATTTTCAAATTTCAACATATTACACATTAAACTACTTCATACGTATTTCTTCAACAATTCACTCTTTATCATTTTCTTAAACACAAACATTAATAACCGTATTATTATTCATTAACTCATTGGTGGACCGGACTAAAGTCACCCGTGGGCCGGAAGGGGCCCGTGGGCCATCAGTTGAATAGCCCTGCACTAAAATATGGACACCTCCTCAAATTTTTACACATCAGCTCTTATTCTTTTAACATAAACATACATATTATAGTTTTGCTGTGTAATACAGACTTAAAATATTAAAATGTAAGGTTTTCCTTCTGTTGTTGTATCACTAAATTCACTGATACATGATTGGCTCTGTCATTATATCACTTATTTTTAACATTTGCACTTTTTGTAGCCCTTGTATTGTTTTTGCACCAGACAATTTTGGCTTTTTAATAGAAAATATACTTTAATTTATGAGTAATTTTAGCGCTGAAAATTTGTAGAAAATATCTGCTCTTGTGATTTTATTCACAAAAACTAAATACGTTTATTATTTTTAATTTTGTGTATTCCTGAACCAAAGTTGCGGTAGCATTTGGAATTCATGTAATCTCCTAAATACATAAAAACTAGAGACGTATTTCTGTTTTGACACACACACAAAATATAATTCTGTTGTTTTGATGTTATTAAAGCCCATCTTGGACGCCTGCAGCCAGAACAGAGCCCTACCTTCGCTCGCCACATGAGCCACAGCTTGAAGATGTCCACGTGACGTCCACACTGCAGCGCTTTGTCCCCCGTGTCGTAGGACAGGTCGTACTGTTTGTCCTGCTGGAACAGGTAGCAGGCGTGCATCTGGTTGCAGCTCTGCATCAAACCCTGCGGAGTCAAACGTCTGCAGCGTTAGCTCGAGTGACCGACAAGCAAAGGACGTCTTCAAGCAGCGAAGGTTACCTCCTCTCTGACCAGCAGGGCAGAGCACTGCAGAGGAACGGACATCATCTTGTGTGGGTTCCACGTCACAGAGTTGGCCCTGTGGTTATTCAAAATATCATCATTCATTGTTCAATTATTTAATTGTTTGCTTCATGTTAAAAAGAAAAGATGTTCAGTCACCTCTCAACTCCATCCAGCTTCCATCTGTGTCTCCTGGACATGAGTAGACTTCCTCCCCACGCCCCCTGATGGAAACACACACACACAGATGTTCCCTGATTAAACACACCCAAACTTTCATGGATCACGGCAAAGTTTTCTAAAATCAGACCAGAAGCTCGTTTATTTTTTATGATATCAAATTCATACATCATATGTGACTCTGGACTGTTGTTCAAAGTGTAAATAAAACTTCCGGCACCATGGTTTAATTGTTCTTTATAGATTTATTTACACTAGTCTAGACCAGGGGTCACCAACACGGTGCCCGCGGGCACCCAGGTGCCCCCAAGGACCATTTGAGGTGCCCACGGACCTGTTCTAAAAATACCACAACTCACTACTAAGCTGCATTTAAAATTTCATTTTATTCAGTTGTTATTCTTTTTTTGTATTTTTATATATATATTTTAAAATGTCATAAATAATATGTTCTTAAAAATATGTTTATTATACTTTTTTTTTTCAATTTACGCTTTGTTATTTCCGAAGAGTTTATCGAACTGGTGCCCTTTTTATGACTCCGTACCCACGAAGTAGCTCTCAATTTCGAAAAGGTTGTTGACCCCTGGTCTAGACTATGAGGATTGATTTTAATGCTT
>JBBPBX010014225.1:0-15220 GCA_038048925.1 Garcialebias charrua
GGGGGGAGATGTAGTGGACATGACCTTGTCCACTTTTAAGACACCTGTGTACTTTTGAACTGTCCAGTGATGACCTTTACTGACCTCTCAGTGAAGCAAGACATTTACTACAAAATCATTCATTTAGCTATAATCTGATAAATATAGTCACCAAAAGAGACTATTTCTATCCTTGATTTTAGGCTGATGTGATCAAAAGAATAACTTTTGTCATTTTCATGATGTGTGCTTTTTAAGCTGTGTTATTCTGTGAGAGTTAAACTGTGTCCACTGCTGTGTTAAAGGGAAATATCGGGTCACAGAGACCCGACTGTTTTGTTTAGAAATAAGAAGACAGTTTAATCAGTTGTTTTTCATGAACAAGGCTCCAGCTTTCTCTGTCTGTTCCTAAACATTTCCCTCTGCTCTGGCTTTAACCTTGGGTATGATAAGGCAAGTGAACTCCTCTCTGTGTTCCTGTCTTTTTAAGTTCAAACTGTGCGAGAACGCTCGAGAGTTGCTGGGAACTTGCAAGAGATGTGAACTTTCCCAAGAGCTGGACACGTGTGGTCAAGAGCTAACGACCGGCGTCTTCAGCTAAGGACTGATAACAGGCTGTTATGAGTCTACGCAGTCTTTGAATGGACAGAGAGTTTGAATGGACGGAGACCTGAAAGCTCTCTGCCTTGCAGCTGGTCAAGCTTGGTCAAGAGCCAAAGACTAACTTGTCAGCTAGAACTGATGGACGCCTCCATCCAGTTCCCCGAGCAAAAGCTCCAAAGTTCTTAATGAACTTTCTTTGAGAAACATCTCGTCTTGAAGTCGGCCAGAAGCTGCCACATGTTTCTGACGGCTGACGCGGATCCGAGGAGACGTTGGAAGTAAACGACCAGTTCAGACGTACGAGGGCCGGAAGGACTCTGTGCACCTGGGAGGCTGGTAATATCTTTATCAGACGCATCGTCAAAAGGTAAAGCTGTTTACAAACGTACCTGGGATTTAGCCGAAGTCGGATGGAAAGTGTCATCTCTGGTTACACTCGAGATAAATAACTTAATCTCTCCAACCTCTTATTCCTCCTACTCTTTCCCCTCTCTATCTAAGCTGGAAACTATATTTTTAAGCTAAAAGAGCCCACAGACTAAATATGTTAACATCCAATATTTATGTCTGTTGTGTTGAATTTAAGTGTGCTGACGTATTTGAATTGAAAGAAAGTGAAATCATGTCAATCAAGTGTAATGGTGTTAATTTAGTTGATTTATTTTAAATAAATGATAGTGTCTCTTTGACATATCAAACTAAGTTAACGTGTCCATTGTCACTTAATGGCTCTGTTTATTTATCCATCATAAAGATCACAGAAATATTGAATAAACTGAAAAAGAAGAGAATCCGTGAAATTACTATTCAATCTGAATAAGTAAATTAAGGTAAAAAGGAGGTCAGTATTAAACTGACCCCCTCTAACCCCTTTACAATTTCTTACTCATGCGACCTGGCTCAGCTCCTGACTTTCCTTCAGGACTTACTAGAAAAAGGTTGTTCTTTCTCAATGATTAAAGTTTTCCTATCAGCTATTTCAGCCTGTCACGAAGTCTGGGGACACAAGACACCTGGTACGTATCCAATCATAATTAATTTATGAAGGGTGTGCTAAGAATGAAACCACCCAGCAGGATCTTGACCCCTTGTTGGGATCTTAGCCTGGTCTTGGGGGCTCTCTGTGATACTCCATTCGAGCCACTGAGCGAGGTTAAGATAGATTTATTATCTTATAAAACCGCTCTACTCTTGGCCCTTTGCTTGGCGAAATGTGTGGGTGACCTCCATGTATTGTCTTAAATCCAATGTGTACCAGATTCGCCCCTGACTGGTCAAAGGTCACCTTAAGGCCTAATCCCGCATACATCCCCAAGGTCTTGACTTTAAACCATGGGAGTCTGGACTTTGATCTCTCCTCTTTCCCACCTGCTCCTGTCCTCACTCAGGAACAGGAAAGGCTGAAGGCTCTCTGTCCCGTGAGAGCTATACGCACTTACATGCAGAGAACAGCCGAATGGAGAAAAACAAATCAACTGTTTGTGTGCTTTGCAGCACCTGCTACCGAAAAGGCCCTATCAAAACAACGCCTCTCACATTGGGTGATTGAGGCCATTAAAAGGGCGTACAGTAGCAAAGGTCAACAGGTGCCCTCTGGAGTGCACGCTCACTCGACCAGTGGCTTGGCCACTTCATGGTCACTGTTCAAGGGTGTACCAGTGGCAGACATTTGTGTTGCTGCAAACTGGAGCTCATTAAACACTTTTGAAAAGCATTACAGTTTGGATGTTACTGTGTGTGATGTCACTCAGGTTGTTTTTTCTAACACACAGTAGAAAGTAGCCTTGAGATGCCTGCTGATCAAGGGTAGACGTTCACACTAACATGCATTTTAGTGAGCATTTCAAGGGAGTGAATGAATTACGTTCCCATAGCATATGTTGCACAGAGAGAACTTGACTGAAAGGGAACTGAAAGTTATGCACCATAACTCATGTTCCCTGAAGGAAGGGAACGAGGTGCAACATATCTGGCCCTTTTCAATATTGAAAGCTCGGTGAAGTGCAATTTTGAAAAAAGATGGATGGGCGTCAGCGGCTTAAATACCCAGAGGGCGGGGCCTCTGGCGCGACGCTGACGCCCTAGTCATAAAGGCGTGAATGTATTCCTTCAGGTACAGTATTTTCTGGTGTATAGGTCGCACCTGTGTATAGGTTGCATTGTCCAATTATCACCAATAGATTGGAAAAATCCCTAGATAGGTCGCACTGGTGTATAGGTCGCACCTACGTTTAGCTCTGCTGCAAATGTCTGCCACAGGAGCGCACAGCAAGGCTTTTAAGAAGATTAACACTTAAAAACAATTATTTGTTTGATAAAAATTATAGCAAATATATGTCTGAGCTGAACTTTTCCTTAATAAATGAACGTAATTGTGAAATGAGCTGGATTTAAAAATTTGTTTCACCGAAAGTGATAACAAGCCATATATAGGTCGCACCTTAGTATAGGTCGCAGGCCTTGAAAAAAACCATAAAAAGGTGCAACCTATACACCGGAAAATACGGTGTGTATATATAGGGAACCCTCGACCTACGGTAACCCAGACCTACAAAAGAAAAGAAAAAATATTTTTTTGTGTGTGTGTGTGTGTTTAAAAGTTATTAATTTAATGTGTACAGAATTTTGTTGCAGTTGTGGTTGTTTTAAAGGCTTTATAAATAATATTTTTTTATAAAAATTATAATTTTTAATCACAATTGCGCAACTTCCGGAAACTTCAGGAAATGCCGCGGTAGCCATGTTAGGTAGGTCTGGGGTCCCGGCAGCCGGCTTTGAGGACTGTGTTTGTTCCAGGATTGCCTCATATGGATTAATTACTAGCTGGAATATACCTTTTACCAGTTGACGTCATCGCGCATGCGCACTCGCATTTTTTGAGAATTTACCGGAAACGAGGGCTAACGCTGCCATAGTACTGGAGTGTTTTCATCACTGCCAACGGTCGTGATGGGGAAATATGACTTTTGTTGTGTTTATAATTGTTCGAGGCAACGTAAACGAGTAAAAGAAGAAGGTGAGACTTGTTCGTTCCACCAAGTCCCTCTAGGAAAGTCGAGTAAAGCGACTAAAAGAAGGAAGATGTGGCTTCAAGCGCTTCGCCGGCAGGCCTTCACCCCGACACAAAACAGCAACGTGTGTAATCGGCATTTGTTATCTGGCATGGCCATTAATGATCCAAGTTCCATGGATTACATTCCTATATTACATCTTGGATATGGGAAACAGTCTCAGACAAAACAGAGAACAACCTCCCGCAGCAGAACAACATGCTACTGGACAGTTGATAAGCTAGCAGCTAGCTAGTTCTACTAGACCTCTCTGTACCTCAGTCCACTGCCTGTGTTGAAATTTCAACCTGTTTCAACCTGCGACATGCAAGGAGATTCTTCCTTCAACCCCTCTGAAGAAATAACAGGTGAGTAAAATGTCATCAAACATGCAGCTCTATAAAAATGAACAGACCATTGCACTGTTAGCCTGTTATCATTTGAACTCTTTCTGCCTTGAAAAAATATACAGTAGTAGTTTCCACAAGACAAACATGTTTTATTACATTATTTGAGGTCTGACAGCACTGCATCTTTGAAAACATTTCAGCCATTTCTCTGTTTCTGTAAGTTATTTGCACAGTTTTGCTGGGAGCATCGGTGACATGCTGTCACAGAAAAAAAATAGCAATCCTGTCATCAATGTGTATAAGCATACAGTTTAACTATACATAAGACTGTTTTGTTTATTGTCAAATATGAATTAATACTTTCTTTGTTTTACAGCAACTGGCCACCAACTCCTTGCTGACAAAGGGTTGATGTCAAGTCAGAGGTGGAAAAAAGGGGAGCTAGTCTGAACCTGCCCCACTTTCTGCATCCAGGGCACACTGAGGAAGAGGTATGTATTGTACAAGGAGTGTTGTGGCCTTTTGTAGCACAAATTGCAATGAAGTAAAAATATCTCTGTAAGTACAGGTGTTTCCGGCAGCGTGTAACTGGCCCGGCAGGGCACAAAGATTTGCTTGCCCGGTGGGCCGAAACGCATTTATGGACCTGTCAGGCCTGTCATGATCCAAATATATATATTTTAAATAAATTATGTTGACCGTGGCATCACATTGGTTGAAGTTTTTGAAGGACATCACGATAATCCAATGAAAACTCACAGCACTCCTCAGCTGGCTCAGTCATTCCCTCCCCAATTTGACCAAATTTATATACTGTGTTCAATTCCATGTTTATTACAGTAATTGATTAATGAAATAGTCCACACATCCCAAAACAGACATTGATTGTAGTACATTATCAATCAAAATCAATCAATCAATCAATCAATCAATCAATCAATCAATCAATTTATTCACTCGATTAAAAAAAAATCATCAGTTTACAAACACATTCTCTGACAAAACATATTTACACGAGTGAAGAGGGAGCAGGAAGAAGAAAATCTTGTATAGACCTGCCCCCTTTCTCAATAATTACAAAAATGTCATGGCCGTAAACATTAAATTAACAAAACAAGTTGCAAACAATATCTAAACAATAACATACATAACAATATATCACTCTTCCCATTAACAACTCAAAAGTGTATAAGAGTTAATCATTCTTTTTTTATAAAGTTTCTTGAATTGGTTTATTGTAGAGCAATTTTTAAACTCCTCATCCAAACTGTTCCATAGTTTTACTCCATGCACCGAAATGCACATTTGTTTTAAAGTAGTACGCACAGTTTTACTTTTGAAATCATACTTCCTTCTGTTAGTTCTTTCACAAGAGCTTAAGACAAAGAACTTTTGTAAATTAAATGGCAATAATCTCTTTCTAGCTTTAAACATAATCAATAACATTTTTAAATTAAAGCTTCAGTATGTAGCTTTTTTATGAACATATTTCTTCACTCTGTCACTACCTCCTGACAGACTGATGTTAGCCAGGTAATCTCTGAAAAAAAATTAAAAAAAATATTGTCCCCTTGCTTCTCCAGGTGGTAAATAAGCATTTCTAAAAAGAAAAGGTGACCCGCCATTTTCCAGCCAATAAAAACAGAGTTTGTAACCAGCCAATAAAAACAGAGCTTGAATTTGAATCAGCCAATAAAAACAGAGCTTGAATTTGAAATTCAACAGACCACAAGGGGGCAGAGCCACATATGGCTCTGAGGGGGAGGGATCAGAATGCTTTGCCTGTTGAAAATATTTCTAAGTGCTGCAGTTCTACAGAAACTGCATACTGAACCTTTAACCAGATCCTTTAGTTTCAAGATATTTGATTGAATAAACAATTTATTTATATGTTCTCTGGTGTCCACTTTATATAAAATTCTCATGACTTTCTTTTGTATGACAGACAACGGTTTAGTGTTGGTTTTACATGTGTTGCTCCATACCTCTATACCAGGGGTGCTCATTACGTAGATCGCGATCTACTGGTAGATCTCCGAGGTAGTACTGGTAGATCACAGCATGACATAAAAAAAAATTGTCTGTTCAGTGCTCTGAGATTACTTCTTTTGTGAATTGACGCTATATAAATAAACTGATTGAATCTTAGAACATCTTTACTCAGCAAACACAACAGTTCAGGTCAAAATACTATCATTTTAAAGCCACAGCACTGTACTATAATTCATAATTTCTTATCTGGCAACCCGACTGACATGAAAACTACAGCATTTTTCATGTAAACCAGCTTATTTTTTGTTTATTACCCCCAATAAACATTGCAAAATCACTAATGTTTCCACGGGTTGTTTTTGTGTAAACAGGGCCTTATAGTAGGTAGATCACTTTGACTTGATCATTTCAAAAGTAGCTCGCATGCTGAAAAAGGTCTGAACACCCCTGCTCTATACAGTATGTCAGATATGGAACAACAAATGAATAATATAATGTCTGTAGTGTTGACAGCTCTAAAACATGTTTTACTTTATTTAGAAGTCCAATACTTTTGCATAGTTTTAATTTTATGTATTTTATATGAGATTTCCAGTTAAGTTTATGATCCAAAACAACCCCTAAAAATTTAACTTCATGTACTCGTTCAACTTGATTATCATCTATAGACATTATAATAGAATCATCTATTTTTCTATTACCAAAAATCATGAATTTTGTTTTATTCCAGTTTATTGATAATTTGTTGTATTTAAACCACTCATTAAGTTTAGACATCTCACAAGTCATACATTCTATAATGGTTTTTAAGTCATTCCCAGAACAAAATAAATTTGTATCATCTGCGAACAGGATGATTTGTAACTTTTTAGACACTTCACAAATGTCATTGATATACAAAAGAAAAAGCTTTGGTCCTAGCACTGAACCTTGGGGGACTCCACATTTTATATTTTGAAGATCTGATTTTACATTTCCTAGCTGTACAAATTGTTTTCGGTTAGTCAAATAACTACTCAACCAGTTATGAACTATCCCTCTTATCCCATAATCTTGCAACTTGGAAAGCAATAAAGTGTGGTCGATTGTATCAAAGGCTTTTCTTAAATCAATGAACATCCCCACTGTATATTGTTTCCTTTCAATTGCTTCTGTAATTTCTTCATTTAGTCTAACAATGCAAGGGATGTTGATTTATTTGATCTAAAGCCATATTGACTCTCACTCAATAAGTTATTCTTTTCAATATAACCATCCAATTTCTGGACATTAAATTTAGAAATGAACACACCAACCTTTAAATATAAAGCAACTGTGCTCTAATTTGACTTTTAGTAAAGTGACACAACAGAATGACTTAGCAACAGAACCCCATAAACATTAAACTGTCTAAAGTCTCCAAGTTGTCAGAGATGGCATCATTGAAAAAACATATATTAGCAGGTTACTTTCTGTCCTTGTCCTTTAACAAGTGAAATGACAAATACAAACACATCCTCTGGTATGTGTTGTTTCTGTTTGTGACTTATATAAATAATGTGTGTATGCAACAATGGAATCTGTAACAATTCAAATAAAAATGAAACCATTTCAGTTAAGCACCGTTTATTTTCATACCCAAAAAACTGGTAGAAACATCTTGATAACGTGCAAACTTCAGCTGTATTTTAATCAGTAAAATAAGAAAAGCTTCTGTTGTAATCATATTGACATTGAGCAAAAACATCACAGGGAACTTCACAATTTCTCCAGATAAAACCTTCAGCTTTGGATAGCAGCTTCTGCATGAAAGAAAAGTCTGCCTTCACTGTTACTACACTCTGATATTTCGTAGGAGTACAGCTGGCATTGAATCTGAGTGTAATAAGCATGTTTTCTGTTCAGTGTGATGCTTGAGGTACGTTTGTCGCATCCCAAAAATTAGCTGGATTTTTTTTTATCTCTGTAGGGATATCGCAGCGGTCAGTTTTGCTGACCGTACAATATTCCAGATGATAGATTGATCAATCAGGTTTTCACTTGACAAACTTATCATCAATATTCACGAGTTCTCTCTTTTTATATTAATACCTATAATTCTGTGCCTTGGAGGTGAGAATGTAAAGACATGAAACGTCAATTTATGAACTGAATCATTTAATTAACAAATCATTAAATTACATCACACATTTGTACATGTTTGGATTGATCGAATTTCCTATAATTAACTGTTCACATATTTAAATTTTGAACAACAGACAAGTAAAAGATGTCATTACTTCTTCTGCAGGTACTCTTAACTTAGTTTGTTGCTGACAACAGATATAAAGTTTAAAGGGAAGTTTTTTAGCATAAGGAGGAGGAAAGGTGGAAAAGAGGGGGTGAACTATCTTGAATGTTTATAACCAGAACATGACACGTGCTCCGTGCGGTCTCCAGCTGGATGTATCCGTGTGTAAACAATCAGCGACTTTACCTTTGACGGTCTGCAAAGAGCGATCAGGTCCTTGAAGTCCGATGAGGTCAGTCAGTTTACCTTGCAGCTTCTCACGTCCGCCTTTGGCCCACTGAAGTAACGGCAGTCTGGTTCCATCCATCCATTTTCTTCCGCTTATCCGGGGTCGGGTCGCGGGGGTAGCAGCCTAAGTAGGGAGGCCCAGACTTCCCTCTCCCCAGCCACTTGAAGCAGCTCCTCTGGGGGAATCCCAAGGCATTCCCAGGCCAGCCGAGAAACATAGTCCCTCCAGCGTGTCCTGGGTCTTCCTCTGGGTCTCCTCCCGGCAGTCTGGTTGATTTTCAGAATAAAGGATTCCTTGAAGGAACCTCATTCAGATAGAACTTAGAGTTCAAGTGAGTTTACAGCAGTCTTGCTATTAACTCGGCTGTTGAACTGGACCGTTGACGCTTGGTCCAAGTTCTCAGCTTCAAAGAGAAAGTCAATTCATGTCAACTTTCTTCCAGCAACTCAAGAGAGAAGAAAGATGTGAAGGTTTTAACTGAGACGTGACCCAGAAAACGTGTTATTTTCTGATTGGCCAGATGGCATCAGAAGTTGATGTAAGAATGACATCAACACGTTGAAAGGGGGTCAAAAGATTAGTTTGTCAGAAAGATAAAGTGTTAGTTTCAGATGTCAGCATTTTATGATAAAACTGATTCCTTTGCCTTAACACTTTAACAAAATTCATTCAAAATACTGTTGGTTTGATTAAAAACAATGTCATTAAGCATCACATATGAGACCTATTAATGATAATAGCAAAAACAGATATTATTAATCTTGATTATTTAAGGACAAAAACAAAATGTCTCTTGTTGTCCTGTTTTCAAACTAAATGAAAAAGATAGTGTTCATTTTATCTTCACATGTAAGTTCGAGAAGAGAAATCCTTCATGCACAACATTTTGAGAAAATGTCCAGTTTGAATTAAATAGTCCTTGACTATCAAACATTAAATGCACTAATGCTTATACAAATAACACAAATTATTCATTGATGAACTTTGAATTAGCACAAATTAAAAGAAGTCTCTGGATGACTTAATTTGTAATGTTTGATTCAAAGTAAAAGTAATAAAAGTATTATTGTCCCTTCAGGAATAACTCCCAAAAAGTTCATTACTGAGAGCGATCAGAGAAGTGTTTCCAAGGTCAAGGTTGTATCACTACAGTCCCCCCTTTTGGAAGTCATCGCCTGTCCATGGAGATGAGTTCCAACACGAAAGGATACCACCAAATGTCTCTGACCTTGATGTAATCCAGCAAGTGAAAGAATCAAAATTATAATCCCATAATGTTTTGGAAATTCCATACTGTTCATAGGTAATCCCATAGTGGAAAGCTTTTAATCCTTTGGAAAACAAAGTCTTATAATCCACAACGGTAATTCCACAGCGGTAATCCCACCACGATTGGGTACTAGACTTCTTAACAAACAGACCACAGTCCGTGAAGATCCACAACTTCTCCTCCTCCACCATCACCCTCAGCACTGGCTCTCCTCAAGGATGTGTGCTGAGCCCTCTTCTGTTCACTCTGCTCACATATGATTGTACAGCCACACATCCAGGCTGTCATATTGTTAAGTTTGCAGATGATACAGCTGTGGTGGGATGCATCACAGATAATGATGAATCCAGCTACAGACAGGAGGTGGAACATCTGGAGAGCTGGTGCAAAGAGAACAACCTTCACATGAATGTGAAGAAGACGAAGGAGATGATTGTGGACTTCAGAAGGAACAAACACACCCACACCCCACTGTATATAGGTGGATCTGCGGTGGAGGTGGTCTCCAGCTACAAGTACCTGGGTGTACACTTGAATGATAACCTCAGCTGGAGCAATAACACCACCAGCCTGATCAAGAAAGGTCATCAGAGACTCTACTTCCTCAGACGGCTGAGACGAGCTGGTCTGAGAAGCTCAGTCCTCACCTCGTTCTACAGGTGTGCAGTGGAGAGCGTCCTGTGCTCCAGCATCAACGTGTGGCATGGAGGCTGCACAGTTGCAGAGAGGAAAGCTCTACAGAGAGTGGTGAAGGCTGCACAGAAGTCTGTGGGAGTCAGTCTCCCCACCATCACAGACATTTACACCTCCAGATGCAGAAAAAGAGCCACCTGCATCATGAAAGACCTCACTCACCCAGCACACTCACTCTTTGCACCACTCCCCTCGGGACGGAGGTTGAGGAGCATCAAATGTAGAACCACTAGACTGAGGAACAGCTTCTACCCTGAGGCTGTCAGACTCATGAATAAATAAATAATAAGAATAAACACTGCAAAATGTCACATCATGTTGATACTGATCTGTTTCTTGTTGCTGCGTTCATCTGTGACTATCTGCGTTCATCTGTGACCATCTGCTCATGTTCGTGCTGCTGTTTATAATGATGTTTTTCTACTACATTAGGGCTTAGTGTATTACTAGCTGATGTCTCTCTTAGTTAATCCTAGATGTTATTATTGTTTTTCTCTTGCATTTGTTGTTGGATGTAACTGGGACCCTGTGTACATAATCTCGTTTTCAACACATGTACTACATGCGGTGCAAATGACAATAAATTCTCTCTGACTCTGACTCTGACTCTGACGATTAGAGTTGTTGATTTCATCAGCAACAAATGTTTTTATCAGCATTTAGAGGAGATCCCTCGATTGACACAGAGGAAGCGACCCTTGGATGAAGGTTGAAGGCTGGTTGGTTTCCATTCTCTGCAGCTGAGTAGCCACCACGCTTTGAGACAGATTCTCTCTCTGTGCGAGGTGCAGGGGGAGCAGGTCCTTGGCTGGGGGTACCTGTTGGGACCCTTTGTTGTAAAAGTCAACTAGATGCTCATACTTTCTAAACCTTGGACGCGCACCTTTTTGAACTTCCATCTTTGTTTTGATTTTGGTGAAAAATCAATAAGACGGTTCTTAATGTAATGTGTGCACAAAAATCTTTTCTTTCAGTTTAACGGTGAGTCAATCAAACCAACCAGCTATCTGGTTCAAGTGTTTCACTGTGTAATAAGTATTGCTATTCATAGGTACCTTCGTTCAGGTTTTACCCCTAAATGAATTGTAAAAGTTAAATGCCCTCTTGCATTGTTAACTTTAAATATAACATTTTTTTAACAACAGTTACTAACTAACCCAAGCATGATTTCTGTTCTACTTACTCAAACGCTTTTTAAAAGATTTGAAATAAATGCAATATTCACACTAAAATGTTCCCAGGATGCTGTTTCATCAAGCCTTAAAAGAATGTTTTTCAGTTTTAGTGAAACTGTTTTACTGTATTAGACAGTTAGCAGAAGTGAAAAAGGTCTGTTAGTTATTTCAAATATTTTTTTATTTAAAATAAACTGGAGTTTGGTTGTGCACAGCATAACATTAAAGATGTTATTCTAAATAAAAATCAGTGATTCTTATTAATTTGTTGTTCTGTGACATTTCCAAATTTGTTCTGCTATCTTTGTTTTTATTTTTTGTGAAAAATCAAATCAAAAGATGCTTTCTGTTTGTTATTTTAAACTTTTTATTTAAAATAAACTGGAGTGCACAGAATAAATTTAACAGATGTTTTAAAATAAATGCAGAGGGTTTAGCATCTATTCTGTGTAAATGTTCCTTGTACATACAAAACAGTTCCTTTTATCTTCACATGCAAGTTCGAGAGGATAAATCCTTCATGCACAACATTTTGAGAAAATGTCCAGTTTGAATTAAATAGTCCTTGACTATCAAACATTAAATGCACTAATGCTTATATAAATATCACAAATTATTCATTGATGAACTTTGAATTAACAGAAATTAAAAGAAGTCTCCGGATGACTTAATTTGTAATGTTTGATTCAAAGTAAAAGTAATAAAAGTATTATTGTCCCTTCAGGAATAACTCCCAAAAAGTTCATTACTGAGAGCGATCAGAGAAGTGTTTCCAAGGTCAAGGTTGTATCACTACATCTCTAACAGACGGACTGTCCCAGACCTGTTGATGGCCAACCGGTCAGTGGAGGTTGCCAGGAATCCATGCTTGGTGGAGACACACAAGCCTGAACAGAGCAAGGTAATGTCTTTGTTCTCCTTCATATCTGTTATCAATTTATACCTTTGTGTTGCTGAGTCCTCTCTTCACTGCACAACTGTTTGCGTGTTTCTGCCTCAATTAAATCTGATTGTGCTTGTGAGACATTTAAAGATGTTTTGAACTTCTGGCAGGTCTCTCTGATGGTGTGGAGACTGGACAGGGGCCGTCAGCGTCATCTGCCAGAGGGTCTGGATCGAGAAACCGTAGCCAGGGGCATAGCATACCTCAAAAGAAAAAAAAAACATGAAGCTTTAAAATCTAGACAAAATAAAGGAATTAAAGAAACATACAGATAAGCGTTCGTGCTTTTTAATGTTTATTACTACAATCTGCAATAGGTCAACAATGGCTCCACGCTCAAAATCTCCTTGTGAAGACCAGCCAGCAGTGATGGACTCATTCCGGTCATCAGGATGTCGTGGGTCAAAACGTAGGCTGTTCAGCATTCTCCTGGAAAACTTTTTGATGCTGATGTCATGCCTTAAATGATACCAACATGAAAAATGTGGTTGATATCAAACACATATTAGCAAATCTGTTTGTAGAAGTGTTTTTTAAAAAATGTCCAAAAACTATTCCAGATCTTACAATTGTAGAAAACATTTAAAACCGTACATATGTCATTAGATTTATTTCGTATCTAGTGCCACTAGAAAACAACAATAATTAACACAATACAATAAACTACAATTGTACAATGTTGAATAGTTTTTTTGACTGGAATAAGACAAAATAAGTGATATTGTATTATTCCATTGGTTGGTGAAGTTTGACTGAAAGTCACATTTCTGGGTATTTGTGTTATAAGTGTAATATGAAATTTCTTCAGGAACACTGATTAAACTCACTTTAAAACTTGTAGCTCATCCCAAGTAGCAGGTGCAGTTCGTTTTGGGGCTGGTCCCTTCCATGTACAAGGCAACTGGGTGCAGGTTGGTTTAGAATATAGTTCCAATATGGTTGCAGCCACCTCCTTGTCTGCAAAAACAAACACAATATACAACCGTATTGTATGTGTCATTATGGAATTCACATGCAAAATATATTGTTTGTAATACATTTAAGATTTTCACACATTTAACTTTACGTCTAATAAAGTGTAAGCTGTATAAACAGCATGCCAAAAGTGCAATAGTAAATATGTTATCAAACATAATTAAATTTTCCCAGGAAAGCTAATAAATGTATCTCTTGGGATGGTTATTATTTTTCACATCACAACATCACCAATTGTCTCAGGTTTAATTTAAGACATAGTTTACAGAAATCAAATAAGAAATAAGGACGCTACAAACATTTGTGTGACTGACTCAAATGTCATGTTTTTGTTTACATACTGTGCTAATACTGACGGCTCTTATGAAGACATGGCGCTAGTTATAGCAGCTAACAGAAGATGTTAAACCTGTAACAATAACCAAATCAGTCTAAATATCAGAAGTATTGGTGTGAGAAATTTAAAACATGGTGTGACTGACTCAAACGTCATGTTTTTGTTTACATACTATGCTGACAGCTCTTATGAAGACATGGCGCTAGTTATAGCAGCTAACAGAAGATGTTAAACCGGTAACAATAACCAAATCAGTCTAAATATCAGAAGTATTGGCGTGAGAAATTTAAAACATTTATTTCTGACGCTTGAATATACAGGTTGTTGACAACTACACAAGAGTTAACTCACCCTGCTGGACATTTGCAAAAAGCCTGAAGGATTTCCCCATTTTCCATCAGCGCACACAATCACCTCCTCTCGTATCGGCGGCACAATGTTCAGGCATTTTGACCAGTGGTTGTCCACTATTTTAAGAAAACAAGCTTCTAAATTACAACTCGCTATCATTACGAAGCTCCTCGGCTCCTTCCTACTAGCCCCAACATCCAATTTTGATTTGGCGCGACATTTTGCCGTCCAATCAGAACGTTCGTTTCAGACGTGCTTTGCGTGATGACGTCAACTGGTAAAAGGTCTATTGCTCTGTGAACTCTGTGGACATCTCAGCCTGGAGCAGCAGCCACGGATCAATCGCCGATCGCTCAGTCATCGTGCCGCACCGCCGCGCGAACACCAGCTCATGGCCTGGCTAACACGTAGCTAGCAGAAGCTAACACAGGCCGCAGCAGCAGCTGCCGATCGCTCGCCCGCGCTGCTCCGCGGACAACAGCAACTCATAGCTTGGCTAAACACGCAGCTAAATGCAGAAGCTACGGGCGGCAGCAGCAGCCGTGGTTCGCTGCCGAACCAGCCAGCGCGCTACGCCGCCCAACAACCTAAGATGTCGGCTTTGACCAGCTCAAAGTAAGAAATTATATTTTTATTTATTCTGTATTAATTAATTATTTTATTCTGTAATACTTTTATTATTATTCTGTTCACTAATAATCCACTACACTATGTTAGGTGTGTTAGGATAGGCGAAGTGCTTGGAAACTATATATATATATATATATATATATATATATATATATATATATATATAGATAGATATATATATAGATATATATATAGATATATAGATAGATAGATAGATAGATAGATACGTGCAGGGCAGTGGCGGCTCATGTGGACTCCGACCTACGGCAAAATCGACCTGCGAACGGTCCTTAGGTCCGGAACTCGTTCGTAACTCAAGGGTTTGCTGTATATATATACACATATAATATACAGGTGGTCCCCGACTTACGTAT
>JBBPBX010014225.1:22340-51217 GCA_038048925.1 Garcialebias charrua
GTAAGTCGGGGACTACCTGTATATATATATATATATATATATATATATATATATATATATATATATATATATATATATATATATATATATATATATATATATATATATATGTATATATATATATATATATATGGCAGCACGGTGGCACAACTGGTAGAGCTGCTGCCTCTCAGCGAGCAGGTCCCCGGTTCAAATCCCGGTCCGGGGGCCTTTCTGGGTGGAGTTTGCATGTTCTCTCCGTGCATGCGTGGGTTTTCTCCGGGTGCTCCGGTTTCCTCCCACAGTCCAAAAACATGCATGTTAGGCTGATTGGTAACTCTAAATTGACCCTGGGTGTGAGTGAGACAGGTCCCTCTTGTAAATGAGTCCCCGTGGCTCAACGAGGCTAGCCTGTATAAATAAAGGTTGAATGAATGAATGAATATGTGTGTGTTACATACATATACATATGTGCATGTAAATATACATACTTACACATACATAATTGTCCAGGGTACCACAGTTTTACAAGGCTCTGTTTTTACTGTACGGGGAGGAGTTGAACAGTCTGATGGCTTGAGGGACAAAGGACTTCCTAAATCTGTCTTTGGAGCAGGGCTGGGACAGCAGTCTACCTCTGAAGGAGCTTCTCCACTTCATGATAGAGCCGTGAAGAGGATGGTCAGCATTGTCCGTGAGCGATAGTAGCTTACAGAGGGCCCTTTTCTTTACCCCAGATGTAAGGGACGCCAGCTCTGTTCCCAACACAGAACCAGCTTTCCTCACTAGCCTGTCAAGTCACCCTGCTACTGTCTCCCAGACAATTCCACCTTACTCCTCAATAATTTTTCTATGTAGACTCCTATATAAAAGTTTTAGACTGTTGAAACTATAACACTAGGGAGGTCTGACTGGCCTTGAATAATTCAGCACTACGAAACAACCTCAAAGATAAAGTGGCATTCTTGAAGAATTATTGTGATGACAAAAAGAGATAAAAGCAACGTATGTATCCACAGACGAACTGTGAGATGTTCAGATGTTTGGACAAAGACAACCCACCTGCCAAGTAGCTTAGATTCAGTTTGCTCCAGAATTAAATCATTATGCAAAATGTTAAAGCAAAAGCTTCTCCCTCTACCTACTACTGCACTTTAACTAAACTTGCTTGATGACTTTAAATGTATTATTCAACAGTGACTTTCATTTTGTCTCTCTTAGACTTAGACTGGTGCAGAACTTGGGCAACAGTTGTTGTATGCTCAGTCTCTTCCATCTCACCTTCTGAAAATTGTATCTTCTTCTGAGTGGTCACAGGTGTATTGGTGGTCTCTCCCAACATTCTTCTTTCAGCACAGCCACTCAGTTTGTAAGGGCAACTTGATCTTGATAGATTCACACTTGTCCCATATTGTATATCATATTTTTACTTAAATTGTTTTTCTAGAACTGCAATTATGTTTCTTATGTTTTAAACATTTTACAATTTCTTAATAGATAGCACAGTTTAAGAGCTACCTGCAAACCAGAAAATAGTAAGTGTTTAGAGGACAGGTACGGAAGTGCATTGCATTCAACCATGAAAATATTTTTTTGGAGCTTATGTAGTAAAAACGTGATAATTATGTAGTAAAAACGTGATAATTATGTAGTAAAAACGTGATACTAAGTAGTAATAACGTGATACTATGTAGTAAAAACGTGATACTATGTAGTAAAAACGTGATAATTATGTAGTAAAAACGTGATACTAAGTAGTAAAAACGTGATACTATGTAGTGAAAACGTGATACTATGTAGTGAAAACGTGATACTATGTAGTGAAAACGTGATAATTATGTAGTGAAAACGTGATACTTATGTAGTTAAAATGCGATACTAATTCAGGAGGAGCGTTTCCTTTAAATAGAGTAGACCTGCAGACTTCCACATATGTCAGATGGGACAATGCCTTTCATGCAGATGACGCAGGTTCGAGTCCAACCTGGTCTGACTGATTTTTTTTTTTCTTCTTTGGATTATTTATATAATAATATTTATGCTGAAAATACTTTGCTTATCAGCGTGATTGGGGTGTAATGTGGTTAAGTGACGTCTTAATTTATTAGGCTTCATGCTGTCCGCTGCTAATATTTTAAGACATAACAGACACACCGGTCTTTCCTCATCTCCCACCTTCGTCACAGTGAAGCCAAGGCTAAATACGCTTTCTTATTATCTTCGTCTGTCTTCGCCTTTCTTTTCATCCCTGTTAAATATTTCTCCATGCTGTATCTTCACTGCACTTTCTAAAACTTCTCATGCGCTGCTGTGGCTTCTTACTCTGTGAAAAAACTATTCTGTGCGCTCAGTCTGACAATAACAGCGCCACTGCCCCTACTGGCGCGGATGTGTAATTACACTTACCATTTCATACAGTTCAATACAGTATTACAAACCTATCAAAAGTAATGGCAAAAGACTGAAAATAGTTTATATTTTTACAATAAATGCATGTACAAATAAGCTAACAGGGAGTGCCTGTATGTTGTTGTTTTTTTAATTTCGTTTTACGCAAGTTGAAGCAGTTGAAAGACTTCAGCTTTAGGGCTTAAAATTTGTTTACAGAACTCCTTTGTTTTTTTTATTTTTTTTTTTTGGATGTGGGGCCCACATCCGATTGGCGGGCAGGAACATCTTGTGAAGGTCTCCCAAGAAGCAGTCTACACTTGTAAACATGTAGGTCAACTAAGGGTAATCATTGCTGTGAATAATCACGAAGTTGCTGCTGATCTGTTCATGTTGCTGTGTTCGTTCGTGCTCACCTGCTAGCTCATACAAACTCATGATTGTACTGCTATTCGTGTGATGTTTCTGTGCTGTTAGTGCCTATATAAGGAAATTTTAACTTAGTTCATATCTTATATGTTACAGTTTTTCTATTACATTTTATTGTTTTATGTAATTGGGACCCTGTGTACATAATCTCGCTGCACTGCACACATCCCATTGCGAACAACAATAAAGAATCTCTGTGTGTGACATTACACGAAATAGTCCAATTACAGTTACTAACACCTCAGAGCAACAACATAACAGGTCAAAGTTAAAGAAATACACCAAACTGTTGACAAATCTCTGAACTTACATCATTAAGGCCTTGTAAGTGTCCTGTAGCATTCACATGGGGCTTCTCCATGCCCTTCGTGTGTAAGTGATGCTCAGGTTTGTTAAGAACATGCACACACACACCCAGGAAGGAGGTTGAGTAGCATGAAGTAGAACCACTAGCCTGAGGAACAGCTTCTACCCTGACGCTGTTAGACTCAGTAATATCTAACCATAATAATCACTTTGAAGAATCACAATGTAATGTCACACACAGAGATTCTTTATTGTTGTTCGCAATGGGATGTGTGCAGTGCAGCGAGATTATGTACACAGGGTCCCAATTACATAAAACAATAAAATGTAATAGAAAAACTGTAACATATAAGATATGAACTAAGTTAAAATTTCCTTATATAGGCACTAACAGCACAGAAACATCACACGAATAGCAGTACAATCATGAGTTTGTATGAGCTAGCAGGTGAGCACGAACGAACACAGCAACATGAACAGATCAGCAGCAACTTCGTGATTATTCACAGCAATGATTACCCTTAGTTGACCTACATGTTTACAAGTGTAGACTGCTTCTTGGGAGACCTTCACAAGATGTTCCTGCCCGCCAATCGGATGTGGGCCCCACATCCAAAAAATAAAAAAAAATAAAAAAAACAAAGGAGTTCTGTAAACAAATTTTAAGCCCTAAAGCTGAAGTCTTTCAACTGCTTCAACTTGCGTAAAACGAAATTAAAAAAACAACAACATACAGGCACTCCCTGTTAGCTTATTTGTACATGCATTTATTGTAAATATATAAACTATTTTCAGTCTTTTGCCATTACTTTTGATAGGTTTGTAATACTGTATTGAACTGTATGAAATGGTAAGTGTAATTACACATCCGCGCCAGTAGGGGCAGTGGCGCTGTTATTGTCAGACTGAGCGCACAGAATAGTTTTTTCACAGAGTAAGAAGCCACAGCAGCGCATGAGAAGTTTTAGAAAGTGCAGTGAAGATACAGCATGGAGAAATATTTAACAGGGATGAAAAGAAAGGCGAAGACAGACGAAGATAATAAGAAAGCGTATTTAGCGCTTGGCTTCACTGTGACGAAGGTGGGAGATGAGGAAAGACCGGTGTGTCTGTTATGTCTTAAAATATTAGCAGCGGACAGCATGAAGCCTAATAAATTAAGACGTCACTTAACCACATTACACCCCAATCACGCTGATAAGCAAAGTATTTTCAGCATAAATATTATTATATAAATAATCCAAAGAAGAAAAAAAAAAAATCAGTCAGACCAGGTTGGACTCGAACCTGCGTCATCTGCATGAAAGGCAACGGTCTTAACCATTGTCCCATCTGACATATGTGGAAGTCTGCAGGTCTACTCTATTTAAAGGAAACGCTCCTCCTGAATTAGTATCGCATTTTAACTACATAAGTATCACGTTTTCACTACATAATTATCACGTTTTAACTACATAATTATCACGTTTTCACTACATAGTATCACGTTTTTACTACTTAGTATCACGTTTTTACTACATAATTATCACGTTTTTACTACATAGTATCACGTTTTTACTACATAGTATCACGTTATTACTACTTAGTATCACGTTTTTACTACATAATTATCACGTTTTTACTACATAATTATCACGTTTTTACTACATAAGCTCCAAAAAAATATTTTCATGGTTGAATGCAATGCGCTTCCGTAGACAGGATAATGTTATGGTAAATGGTAAATGGAGCTTATTTATATAGCGCTTTCCAGCCCCCTGTGAGGAGCCCCAAAGCGCTTTACAATACCAACCATCCACCCATTCATACACACATTCATACACCGGTAGCGGCGACTGCCATGCAAGGCGCCTTCCAGTCCTACCGGGAGCAACTCGGGGTTAAGTGTCTTGCCCAGGGACACAACGACACATGGTGTGGGGAACCGGGATTCGAACCTCCAACCTTCCGATCGGGGGACGACTGCCATTACCACTACGCCACGGCCGCCCTATTGTTGGCTGATCATACCCTGATGCATGCTCAATAATCCAGGTAGAAAAATCTAAAAAAGCTAAGTCTGGTCCTCTGGACATTCAAAAAACAAAACAAAACAAAGCAAAAAAAATTGTAGAAACGTTTCATCTTTTGTCCGAAAGACTTCCTCAGTATGAGCTGCTGTATTCAGCTCAGTCTTATAAATAGCACCCTCTCACAGTGGATCGACCAGTTGGCTGATGACCAGCTGCTCACATGATCAAGGACCATCAGCCTAACGATGGATGGTTAGCACCCTGATGGTTGTTTGCTATTCACAGAGGGCTGAGTGATACTAGCAATAACAGCATTGTATAAGGGGGATAGTTGAACCCGGAGGTTGGCTGATCATGTTTTTCATATTTACCTACTGACTGTAACCAAGAATTTTTGTTTCACCTGTAAAGTTGGCAAAACTGTATCGTGTCTGACTTGAACAGATATGAAACAAAGAAAGTACATTAAACAAAATAAAATAAAAGCTGGATAAAAAAAGTTGTACAGATTGTTTTGACATAATTAGGGTTGTTCTATATGATACTTACCGGTATAACAAAACTTCAAACAAAAAAAGGGCATTTTAATGGGAAGAACTGTTTTACTTTTCGTTTCTTTTCTTTTTTTCAGACCAAAATCAATAAAACTGGTTAAAGGCTATGAACCTGCATGACTCAAACCAACAGAATTTAATAAAGTAAAGCTGACAAAAAATTGGTTTACAACGTACCTCACTAAACTAAAGTCCTCGGAGAGGCTACAAGGAGCAGAGGTCACAAACGTGCAGGACTTCAAGTACTTAGGCTCCACTTTCCAGGAAAATGGGGAGTGTGGTAAAGAGGTGAAGAAGAGGGTCCAGACAGGATAGAGTGGATGGAGAAACATTTCAGGAGTGATTTTCCACTAAAGGGTGTCAGCAAATGTCAAAATAATGTTTTACAAGACAGTGGTGAAACCAGCTAGACATACTTTCTATCTCTGGCCAGACAACCAGCGACATGAACACAAAGACAGGAGACAGAACTGGAAGTGGCAGAAACGAAGATGTTGAGGTTCTCCTTAAGAGTGACAAGAATGGATAAGATTAAGAATGTGATCATAAGAGGTACAACAAAGGTTGAACAACTGGCAGATAAAGTTAGAGGCCAGACTAAGACGGTTTGGACATACCATTTTATTTATAGAGCACTTAAAACAGCAACAAGGCCAATCAAAGGGCTGTACAAACAAACAAACAACAGGCAACACATTGGCAACATACAAAATGAAGTAAAGAAAAAACAGAATATAGACATAAAATCATCGCAGATAATAAATATAATGACCAAACACAGATCATCTGGTGTTGAAAGCAACGGAATAGTAGTGGGTCTTTAAAGGGGATTTGAAAACCGAGAGAGAGGGGGCCTGTTTGACGAGCAGAGTTAACTCGTTCCAAAGTCTTGGGCCTGCTACAGAGAAGGCCCTGTCACCTCTGAGTTTAAGACGAGTTCCTAGAACTGTGAGAATTAACTGGTCCCCTGACCTCAGAGAACGTGGTGGGACATACGGCTGTAGCAAATCAGAGAGATGGGGGGAGGGGGCAGACTGTTCAGCGATTTGTAGACATACAGGAGAATTTTGAACTGGATTCGTAGATGAACCGGTAGCCAGTGCAGGGAGGCCAAGACTGGTGTAATGTGCTCTCTTTTGCTTGTACTGGTTAAAAATTGGTCTGCTGCATTCTGGACCAGTTGTAGTCGTGCAATGGTGGTCTGACTGATACCAAACAGGAGTGAACTACAGTAATCAAGCCTAGATGTAATAAATGTAATATGTATCAGGGTTTTCTCAAACAGGTACAAACCCAATGGTGCAGACAGAAATTTGGGCTCATTCTTATGAAAATAAATACTCATTTAATACAGGAAAACAAAAACGCTGACGAGGTAGCAACGTACAAAATCATGAGGTCAGAGGCAGCCAGAACAAGACAGGTAATACCCAACGACGAGACGATAAAGGACAAGACTCACAGACTAACTATTTATACACAAAGATAGGACAGGACATAATTACAAATAGCTAGAGACACAAGGAGAAATCAATTAAGTCACGGAAGAGGAAAACAAGGTGTAACGGCAAGGGATGGCCACAGGATGGAGCCATCCTTACAGTACCCCCTCTCAAGGATGTGGCGTCCCCAAGAACACCCTCCCAAAAGACTAGGGTGGGCAGAGTGAGGAACTGCAAGGGACAAGGACAAAAACTGAAAACAGACTAAACACAAACTAATAAAATGTCTGGACAGTCAGCGGCCCATCTATAAGGCAGAGGCTGGTCAGTCAGGTAGTCGGGAAACTGTCCATCAAGGCTGGAGTCAGGTCGGGTAGACGGCTTGGAAGCCGTCCATCAGGCAAGAGCACGTCGGGCGGGCGGCCGTCCATAAGGCAAGAGCACGTCGGGCGGGCGGCTAGGAGGCCGTCCCTCAGGTAAGAGCACGTCGGGCGGACATTTCTCAGGCAAGAGCACATCAGGCGGACGGCTGGGAGGCCGTCCATCTGGCAAGAGCATGTCGGGTGGACGACCGGGAGGCCATCCATCAGGCAAGAGCACGTCGTAAGTCCGGAATTACACTGCACGCGGCTCCGCCCCGCTCCGGTCCGCAGGTCGCAGCTGAACGAGTCCAATTTCCACTGCCTGCGCTCCGCTCAGGTCAGCCTGGATGCGCCGCTCCAAGACACGTGCGAGATCGCGCGATAAATCAAGTGATAAATAAGTAAGTCAGAACAAAACAATTCATTCGGTGGAAGAAGGAGAACAACTGTAGAGAGACTGCTGCCTTGATCTTCTCTCGTAAATGAGCTACATGGTTTGAGCAACAGGAAGTGATGTTTACATTTCAGAATAAAATACTTTTTTATTTATTTATTTTTGTATTGCGTTATTAGGTGTAGTCATAGTCATAAATATAATAGTTTAGTCATAGAATAGTCATAAATGATAGTTTGACAGCATTTTTGTACAAATAAATCCGTATAGAGCTAGGATTAGTCCGCCCGTGGTGATTTTATTTTGTAAATACGGAAGTTGTGCTCGTTCCTTTTCCTGTTGGTGCGACGTAATCTTCAAAAGTTGACTCCGGCACAGCTCCGTCATCCGGCAGAAATAGAAAAATTTCTAATTTTGACGGACTGCCGTCCGCTCTCCGCAGCTCGCCGCCGCCGTGCGGAGCCAGTGTAAATTCTGTCATTGATTATAATGGGTGCGTATTTGCTGCGGAGGTCGGACCGGAGCGGGGCGGAGCCGTAACGCATGTGGTGTAATTCCGGGGTAAGGGTGGCCGGCTGGCCGGGAGGCCGTCCATCAGGCAAGAGCACGTCGGGCGTGCGGCCGGGAGGCCGTCCATCAGGCAAGAGCACGTCGGGCAGGTGGCCGGAGGCCGTCCATCAGGCAAGAGCACGTCGGGCGGGTGGCCGGAGGCCGTCCATCAGGAAAGAGCACGTAGGGCGGGCGTCCGGGAGGTTGTCCATCGGAGGTCACTGGTATGGAGTCGTCATACGAGAAGTCGTCATGCGGGGGGTCGTCATGCGGGGAGTCGTCATGCGGGGAGTCGTCATGCGGGGAGTTGTCATTTGAGGAGTCGTCAGGTGAGGAGTCGTCAGGTGAGGAGTCGTCAGGCGAGAAGTCGTCAGGCGAGGAGTTGTCATGCGAAAAGTTGTCAGGCAAGAAGTCGTCAGGTGAGGAGACGTCAGGCATGTAGTCTGCAGACGGCGAGGCATCAGGCGTGCGGTCTGCAGATGGCGAGGCGCCAGGCAGCGAGGCGTCATGTGTGCAATCGTCAGGCGGCGAGATGTCTGTCGTGTAGTGGTCAGGCAACTCGACATCTGGCATGCAGTCGTCAGGCGGCGAGACTGTAGGCAATATGTCATTAGGCGAGGAGTCATCAAGCGACGATTCATCAAGCGATGATTCATCAAGCGAGGATTCATCAAGCGAGGATTCATCAAGCGAGAAGTCATCAAGCAAGGAGTCATCAAGCGAGGAGTCGTCTGACGTGTGGTCTGCAGGCGGCAAGATGTCAGGAGTGCGGTCTGCAGGCAGCGAGGTATCAGGCGAAGAGGCGCCAACGGTGTTGGGACCCTCTTTAGGCGTTGAGGCGTTGGCGGTGTGGGAACCCTCTGTAGACGTCGAGGTGTCGACGGCACGGGGTCCCTCTGTAGATGTCGAGGTGTCTGTAGCACGAGGACCCTTTGTAGACGTCAATTCAGCAACGGCGCGGGGACCCTCTGTAGATTTTGTGGCGTCTTGAGACATGGAGAGTCGGGATCTTCGGCGGTAAAGGCAGGATCTTCACTGGTAGAATCAGGAGTCAAAGAGCCAGAACCAGGAGCCGAAGAGCCAGAACCAGGATCCGAAGAGCCAGGACCAGGAGCCGAAGAGCCAGAACCAAGAGCCAAAGATCTAGAACCAGGAGCTGAAGATCCAGAACCAGGAGCTGAAGATCCAGAACCAGGAGCCTAAGAGCCAGAACCAGGAGCCGAGGATCCAGAACCAGGAGCCAAAGATCCAGAACCAGGAACCAAAGAGCCAGAACCAGGAGCTGATGAGTCGGGTAAAGTGTCGTCAGCTGATGAGTCGGGCAAAGCGTCGTCAGCCAATGAGTCGGGCGAAGCGTCGTCAGTCGATGAGTCGGGTAAAGTGTCGTCAGCCAATGAGTCGGGCGAAGCGTCGTCATCCGATGAGTCGGGCGAAACGTCGTCAGCCGAAGAGTCGTCAGGCGAGGAGTTTGCCGTTGAGTCATGAGATGAAGAGCCAGAAGCCAAAGAACCAGGGACAGGAACTGAAGAGCCAGAAGCCAAAGAACCAGGAACAGGAGCTGAAGAGTCTGCAGCTGACGAGTCGGGCGAGGAGTCTGCAGCCGACGAGCCAGCCGTCAAGTCTGCAGCAGGTGAGGAGTCATCCGTCGAGTCTGCAGCAGGTGAGGAATCATCCGTCGAGTCTGCAACAGGCGAGGAGTCATCCGTAAAGTCTGCAGCTGGCAAGGACTCATCCGTCAAATCTGTAGTAGGCGAGGAGTCATCCGTCGAGTCTACAACAGGCGAGGAGTCGTGTGAGGTGTCTGCAGCAGGTGCAGAGTTGTGCAAGGTGTCTGTAGCAGGCGAAGAGTCATGTGAGGTATCTGCGGCATGCGAAGAACAAGCCAAAGAGTCTGCAGGCGTTGAATCAGCCGAAGAGTCTGCAGGCGTCAAATCAGCTGAAGAGTCTGCAGGCGTCGAATCAGCCGAAGAGTCTGTAAGTGTTGACTCAGTCAAAGAGTCTGCAAGCGTGGAATAAGCCACTTGGACGGGCTGAGTCGGTAGGTCCTCTCTGCCGTTGACCTCTGCCACGGTGGCAACGGCGCGGTCCAGGACCAGGCCAGGAACCCTCCCCAGACACAGGATTTCCCTCAACACAGAAAACATGAGAGACATAATCTAAGGCCCCCTTGGAGCAGGACACATGAGGGGCGTCCTCTGAACAGGACCCTGCAGGCGCTTGAGAGACTGCAGACGTAAAGTATGCGTGCGATGCTTCTGCAGCCGAAGAGTCTGTAGTTACAAGGCTGACTGTTGTAACAGATTCAGCATCTGTGGTGAGTGTTTTCGTAGTCCTTATTTTAATCAGAAGCCACTGATATTCATGAATCTCAGTGAGACCGGGGACAGACAATAACAGTCTTTTAGCTAAAGAGAGAAGTATGACAGAAAAGTCCGGGTCATCCTCAGCTGAAGAAAACAGTCGGTGTAGGTTGCAGTTTATGTGGTTTAAAGAAGTAATATGTATCACCCCCGAAGAATCTCCTAGGGTGACCTCTGCTGGAGTGAATGGATATTGTGATGCTGACTGATTTATGGGCTGGCCCCCCTTCATCTGGTCTCCAGACAAATGGGGGGAAGAGTGAGAGGTGACAGGATTGAGTCTTGTGGGAACTCCGTGCGGGGGTGAAAAGCCAAGGTCCACCTTCACCGGAACCCTGGAAGGTGAGGCGACAGGACCCGCCACCGTGGAGACGCTGGGACTGACCTCAGGAAACTCGACTCCGCCGAGCTAAGCTACAGAAGGCGTCAGGACGAGCACTTTAGACCGCTTCCGGGTTCGTTCTTTACCACTCCGGCGATGGCGATGAGGAGAATGGACAGGGATGGAGCAGAGCTCGTCCTCCATTTCCGCGTCCTCTCCCGATGTCCACCCCGAATAGTCACACGGAGCCGGGGATAAGGAAGGAACAGAATCGCGAGTCAGGTGGCCCCTCCGGAACTGAGTCCTTCTCTCCTCTTCAAGGACCTGTAGGGGGGAAGGCAGGATCTCCACCTCCCGGCAGAAGTCCTCCTGCGCCAGAATGGGTCGGATCCGGAAACCGCCGCAGTGGAAAACGGTCTACTCCATCCGCGTGGGCTCGAGAGGAAAGGAAGGAGAATATTTCTGTCTGCTAGGTTCTCTTTGTTGGTCGTCTCATACTGTCAGGGTTTTCTTTTTTTTTTTCCCGCAGCGTGACATTAAAAAAATTGTCAGCCAATCAAACATCCCGTTACTTGATTGACATACAGGGCAACCAATCAGATGACAACTGAATCTTGAGTTGTATCCTCCCATCACTTGATTGACATACACGGCAGCCAATCAGATGAGAGCTTTAGGTCATGCTCATGCAGCTTCTGAAAACAACGGCGCGAAGGTGGAACGCGGCGAAACATATCAAGCTAAAACAATCAGATTTCGGACTGTTCATGGAAAATACGACATGGACTTCCCACCCAAAAGCCAGGTGAGAAAGAGAAAGGTGGAGGAACTAAAATCACTGTTCGGACAGCAGCAACTTCAAAGCGAAACGCCCCCACCATCTTCCGGGTGAGTGACGCTGTGATGTTTTCTGCACGCTAAAACATACTGGTTGGGAGTTGATGTGGCTTTATTATTAAAATCATACGAGACACTGTTCATACAGAATAACCTCCTTGACTACTCTCCGTTCTCTGCACGTTTCCCTGTCCCGCAGCGCGAGCGTTTGCAAAACACACTTTCGCGCTGCGTTCAGGGACAGTCTGTAAAATACACCGCTGTAAATCTCCGTACCAAAAGAGCAATTTTTATGCCTTTGTTCACTAAATTAAACGTGTCCGGAGCCATAACAACCTGCTACAACTGTGGTTATCAACTGGTGGCCTGTGGACCACTTTAGATTTGCTGGAGTTTTTTTTAGAGATGACATTATAAAGTTAAAAAAAATCTAATGATTTTTTAACATTTATTAATTAAAGTAAAATACCAGATTCTTATAAAGAAGGGGGTGGGGATCAGTTTCTACCATCTTTTTTTAAAATAAATTTTAAAAAATCTATATTGCTGTCACCATCACCCCATTTGGTCCCTACGGGCGACCAAGTGCCCACGGGCACCACGTTGGTGACCCCTGATTTATTACATGTGTTGTGCAATATTGGCTTATTCAGTTATGCAAGGTACATCAACATAGGTACATTGTACATAAAAAGAATCCTTAATACATTTGAAGATAATTATATGTTTTGCATTTTTGTATTGGGTAGATCTTTTTGACTTGTTTTTTTTTATAAGTAGCTCGCATGCTGAAAAAGTGTGAGCACCCCTGACATAAAGGGAGCAAGCTCCCTATGGAGCCTGCAGGGAGGAGGGAGACAATTCAACTGACTCCTTCATCTTTAAAAACTGTGTTAGGATAGGCTAAGTGCTTGGTGACTGTACAGTACTGTACATTTATCTATTTATAAATAAAAAACAATAAAAAATAAAAATACTGTATATACTGTATATTTTTAATAAATAGATAAATGTACAGTACTGTACAGTCACCAAGCACTTAGCCTATCCTAACACAGTTTTTAAAGATGAAGGAGTCAGTTGAATTGTCTCCCTCCTCCCTGCAGGCTCCATAGGGAGCTTGCTCCCTTTATGTGAAAGGGAGACAATTCAACTTATTCCTTCATCTTTAAAAACTGTGTTAGGATAGGCTAAGTGCTTGGTGACTGTCCAGTACTGTACATGTATTCATTTATTAAAAAAAAAAAAAAAAGAAAAAAAAAAAAAAAAAAAAAATTTTTTTTTTTTTTTTTTTTACTATGTGATCCTACTTACGAATTTTTGACATACGAGCGCCCCCTAGGGACGGAACTCGCTCGTAAGTCGGGGACTACCTGTATGCCCTTTAGGGGTGCTCAGCCCCCAGTGCTGACAGTGGCTCTTGGCTTGAATAATGTGGTGGCCATTGGCATCAGAAGCATTTGTAACGTGGTGGGGACACACTGTTGGGTCTTGGCATAAATAGAAATATTCTCCTTCCTTTCCTCCATTGAATAAAGCATATGTCATTTCGTGCATTTTGGTGTATTTTAACAGGCTGTTTAACATATATTTTCACCTACACAAGTAACACTTGATTCAATAACTATTTTAGAGTGACCTGCCTGATCAACAGCTCTCCTTGTGTGAATAGAGCAAGTGCCACTTCTCTCACATACCCTAGCCACAGTCTAAGAAACAAAATGTAGCCCAAGTTAGCTTTTAGGAGGAAAAAAAATGAATATGCGTTAATGGTCAAATTAGCTGCATTTTGTCGGGGCTGTGCAGCTGATTTGATGTGGTTGCTGCAAACAGTGAGCAGAACGAAGGTGGGTGAACTATGGCAAGCCAATTGTGTCATTAATAGCTGGTGCAGATTCTCAGTCATCCAGGACATGGTAAATTCAAAAAAGTTCAAGACAAAAACAATAAAGAATAAAGTATAATAAAGTTGTTGTTTTTGTATTGAATCTTTTTGAATTTGTCATTATAGCCACACTTACCTATTACATGATACAACGGCATGCCTTACTACTACTACTCTTCTGCCATCCAGTGGCTGAAAATGGTACTGTTCTTCTTCTTTTTTTTCTTTTTTTTTGTGAGAATGAATGAAAACGGTCACATCGCAGCCAAAAATTGGTTTATAAATATGGGGAAAAAATCTATAAATATGTCACTTCGGCCTGTAAGTCGCAAGTCATGCAAATTATGTAAAAAAAACTGTGACTTATAGGTCGAAAAATATGGTACTTCTATCATGATCTCCAACCCAAAGCTTGGTGTTACTAAATCTAAATGCTAAACTTGAGGCTTACAAGCAGTTCTTCACAGAACAAAAGAGGGATTTTACCAAAAATAAATAAGATCACCACTTTATTCCAGAAGTGCACTATGAGGAACAAGGACAACAACCTTCACATCAATGTGAAGAAGACAAAGGAGATGATTGTGGACTTCAGAAGGAACAAACAAACCCACACCCCACTGAACATAAGAGGATCTGCGGTGGAAGTGGTCTCCAGCTACAAGTACTTGGGTGTACACATGAATGATAACCTCAGCTGGACCGACAACACCACCAGCCTGATCAAGAAAGGTCATCAGAGACTCTACTTCCTCAGACGGCTGAGACGAGCTGGTCTGAGCAGCCCAGTCCTCACCTCCTTCTACAGGTGTGCAGTGGAGAGCATCCTGTGCTCCAGCATCAACGTGTGGCATGGAAGCTGCACAGCTGCAGAAAGAAAAGCTTTGCAGAGAGTGGTGAAGGCTGCACAGAAGTCTGTTGGAGTCAATCTCCCCACTATCACAGACATCTACACCTCCAGATGCAGGAAGAGGGCCACCTGCATCATGAAAGACCCCACTCACCCAGCACACACACTTTTTGCCCCACTCCCCTCAGGACAGAGGTTGAGGAGCATTAAGTGTAGAACCACTAGACTGAGGAACAGCTTCTACCCTGAGGCTGTTAGACTCATGAACAAATAACCAGAATAAACACTGCAAAATATCACATCATGATGATGCTGATCTGTTTGATGTTGTTTTTCATTCGTGCCCATCTGCTCATACAGACTCATGTTCGTGCTGCTGTTTGGAGTGATGTTTTTCTATGATATTAGTGCTTAGTGTATTGTTAGCTGATGTTTTTCTTAGTTCATATCTTAGATGTTATTACTGTTATACTCTTACATTTTATTGTTGGATGTAACTGGGACCCTGTGTACATAATCTCCTTTCATCACATGTTCCACATGTGGTGCAAATGACAATAAAGATTATCTGACTCTGACTCTGATAAGTCTCTGTTTAATATATTTTATTACCAGAACATATGTCACAGTAAACATTGGAACTACAAACTAAAATCGACCATATGTACATATGAATGAGCCTTAGCATGTTTGTGTGTAAATACTGATGGACAGGACATTACCTGACACTGACCCAGCAACAGCAGGGCTATTCCCCAGCCTCAAGTAACCTTGAGCAAAACTGGTATGGAAAATTGATAGATTTGTGGATTTGTAGCATGGCTGCAAGCAATAGGTAACAAAAACAAGTTGGCAAGAAATAAATTGTGATTGGAAGGGGATGGAAAAATGTAATGTAAAAATGAATGTGCCTCTGGACTGCATTATAATTATCAATATTAAAATGTGTTTCTACCTTTAATCAGTATTCACGACATTCCCAGTCCAACAAAGTGGTTTGAAATGAGCCATGTGTTGTATCTCCTGTCATCTTGCCTGTAATGAATGTATCTGTCAAGTGATCTCTTTGGGCCATATTCTGACTGATGGCTGTTTGCTGGATTCCCTTTAGCACGGCTGCATCACAGATCCCACCTCGTATGTTTCTTTTGTCTCTCCCTCTGCTTTGGGATGTTGAAATCATTTCAATTTCTTCCCATTATTTTGTTGATTAGTACAGCTGTTTTTAATTGTGGAGGCATTTCTGTTAAGGAGGAACAGCTGCCACAAATATTGTCAGCTGTAACTCTGTTCAAATTCACTTTTTTTTTAAATAGTTTCTTCAAAATGTTTTGAGGCTAATTACGTCTCATGTAATTCTTGGTATTTCTTTGTTGTGCTGTTTATAATCCATTAATGAAGCATTGGATGTGAAGAACTACAACAAAAACACAGACATGTATGACTTAAGCTAAAATAATAATAAGAGATTATTGATGCAGTTGGGGATGAAGTATCAAATGTGTTTGCCTTACTAATGAGCAACTACTCCCTCTTCCCACTTTATTTTCTTTATTTCTCATCTTCCCTCTCACTTCATTTCCCATGCTTTTTGATAAATATCATATATGAGGGCTATTACTTAATTTTTGATTTGCACAGGCTGTTTCCCCTCAGCCATGACTCTGGCCTCTTATATTGTGATTGCTCTTGACATTTTAATAAGAAACCTTCCTGCTGACCCTAAAGGACCCACCACAAAGTGTTCTGAATCTCAAGTGAAACATAACACAAAGTGAAGTGGAACTGTAAACATCCATGAGTCCATCAGTGTTCTCTTCCCAAATCCAGACCTTTATACATCTGGTAGGGCTCTGCAGAGCTGGAAACAAGCCAGGCTGGATGCAGGTGCATGAAGACTTTCATGATTTACTTTTTATTTATATTTTTTTCAAAAGCTTTTTTTTTTGTCAGACCCTGATCTTAGTGGATTTTTGTCACTTTCTTCCTGAAGGATTTATTTCAGTATTAGCGCAGTCATTCAGAACACAAACGTTTCCTCTTTACAAGGCAAATGTTGCTAATGTGATCATTGAAGGTTTCATACCACACATTGTAGGGTTTTCTGGGGTATGGTCCTGCATGTTGTGTTTTTCCCTCATGTTTACCAGTCCCTCCTCAGCATTCCTCCTCCTGTGATCCAGCACTGTCGCACCTGTGTCTAATCTTAATCACCGCAGGTGTCTGTCATTTCACCTCGTCAGTGTCTGTATATATTCAGTCCCTTGGTGTCTTGTCATTGTCTCTGGATTGTCCTTGTCCTAAGGCTTCATGCTCGTTATCCCTCTGTGTCACATCCGTTTAAAGTAAGGTAGCTGCCCCATCAGCATTTTGTTTTGTTTATTCTTTAAATAATAAATATTCTTTAATAAACGTTTTTACTTATTTTACCGGAGCCTCCTCGTCTTCCTGCATTGGGGTTCAACACACAAAGACGGCAATCATGACAGAATCCAGAGACCAAACCGAACCCAGCAGGAAGATTACCGTATTTTCCGCCTGATAACTCGCACCTTTCTATACGTCGCTTTGTCCAATTATTGGCAATAAATTGGAAAAATCCATAAACATGTTCAAAGTCAAAGTCAACTTTATTGTCAGAACTGCAATATGTACAGGACATACACAGGATTGAAATTGCGTTTCTCTCAGTCCCTCGGTGCAACAGTAACCATTTAAACACTAAAACACTGAAACATTTAATAAACATAAGCATAAAATAGTAAAAGTGTAACACTGTCCTGAGTTTTTGCATAGTAGTATAAAAGTATGAAAATTTACACCAACACTAAAACACTAAACATTTAATGAACATAAGCATAAAATGAAATAATAAAAGTGTAATACTGTCCTGAGTTTTTGCATAGTAGTATAAAAAAGTATAAAAAGTATATCTATAAAATAAACTGAAGGTTCTAGCATTGACATTTGCAAAGAGTGGCAAAGCAGCATATGAGTTAATGTACACAGTATATGTATGAGGTAGTTGATGTTGGTATAGAGGCAAAGTGGCATATGCAGTAAGGCACATTGGGCATCCTTAAATAAGGCTGGTCAGAGAATACTGTATATGTATCAGCAGTAGTGTAGATATAAAAGTAGTGTAAATGTAAACAGTAGTAATAAATGTAAACAGTAGTAATAAATGTAAACAGTATTAATAAATGTAAACAGTGAATGTAAACAGTAGTATGACTATAGGCAGTGATGTAATACAAACATTAGTGCAAATATGAGAAGTAGTGCAAACTGAATGAGCACATGACCGAGAGTTTAGTGAATAACCCGTTTGATGACACAGAGTCCAGTGTTAAAATCTTTGTGTTGTGTGGTAATGTGTGAGAAAGTTTTTTGTGTTAAGGCAGTTCAAATGGGAGGGGAGGCAGAGCAGGCAGAGTGTTTAGCATCCTGACTGCCTGATGAACAGAGCTGTCTCTCAGTCTGCTGGTTCGAGCCTGGAGACTCCTCAGTCTCCTCCCTGATGGCAGCAGTCTGAAGCAGCTGTGTAGTGGGTGTGTGGGATCACCTGCCATGCAGAGGGCTTTCCGAGTGAGGCGGTTGCTGTGTAAGTCCTGCAGTGAGGGGAAGGAGGTGCCGACGATCTTCTCAGCTGCTCTCACGATGCGCTGGAGGCTCTTGCGGCATGATGCAGTACATGCACCAAACCACACAGTGATGCAGCTGGTCAGGACACTTTCTATGGCACCTCTGTAGAAGGTGCACATGATACTAGATACTATACATACATACATACTATACATCCTAGATACAGGATACTAGACTTCTTAACAGACAGACCACAGTCCGTGAAGATCCACAACTTCTCCTCCTCCACCATAACCCTCAGCACTGGCTCTCCTCAGGGATGTGTGCTGAGCCCCCTTCTGTTCACTCTGCTCACATATGATTGTACAGCCACACTTCCAGGCTGTCATATTGTTAAGTTTGCAGATGATACAGCGGTGGTGGGATGCATCACAAACAATGATGAGTCCAGCTACAGACAGGAGGTGGAACACCTGGAGAGCTGGTGCAAAGAGAATAATCTTCACATGAATGTGAAGAAGACAAAGGAGATGATTGTGGACTTCAGAAGGAACAAACACACCCATGCCCCACTGATAATAGGTGGGTCTGCAGTGGAAGTGGTCTCCAGCTACAAATACTTGGGTGTACACATGAATGATAACCTCAGCTGGAGCAACAACACCACCAGCCTGATCAAGAAAGGTCATCAGAGACTCTACTTCCTCAGACGGCTGAGACGAGCTGGTCTGAGCAGCCCAGTTCTCACCTCCTTCTACAGGTGTGCAGTGGAGAGCATCCTGTGCTCCAGCATCAACGTGTGGCATGGAGGCTGCACAGTTGAAGAGAGGAAAGCTCTGCAGAGAGTGGTGAAGGCTGCACAGAAGTCTGTTGGAGTCAGTCTCCCCACCATCACAGACATTTACACCTCTAGATGCAGGAAAAGAGCCACCTGTATCATGAAAGACCTCACTCATCCAGCACACTCACTCTTTGCCCCACTCCCCTCAGGACGGAGGTTGAGGAGCATCAAGTGTAGAACCACTAGACTGAGGAACAGCTTCTACCCTGAGGCTGTTAGACTCATGAATAAATAAAAATAAAATTAAAATAAACACTGCAAAATATCACATCATGCTGATGCTGATATGTTTTCTTGTTGCTGTGTTCATCTGTGTTCATCTGTGACCATCTGCTCATACAAACTCATGTTCGTGCTGCTGTTTATTCCCACTATATTAGGCTTAGTGTATTACTAGTTGATGTTTTTCTTAGTTAGTTCTCGATGTTATTACTGTTTTTCTCTTTCATTTGTTGTTGGATGTAACTGGGACCTCGTGTACATAATCTCGTTTTCATCTCATGTACCACATGCGGTGCAAATGACAATAAAGACTCTCTGACTCTGACTCTGACATGATGGGGGTTGAAGCTCCAGCCCTTTTCAGCTTGCGGAGAAAAGTAGAGAAGCTGGTGAGCCTTCTTGGCCAGTGATGCAGTGTTCCTGCTCCAGGACAGGTCCTCTGAGACGTGCACTCCCAGGAACTTGGTGCTGTCTACTCTCTCCACTGCGGTGCTGTTGATGGTCAGAGGGGCATGTTGGGCATCCCTCTTCCTGAAGTCCACAACAATCTCCTTTGTCTTCTCCACGTTGAGAGTGAGATTGTTGTGTCCGCACCACAAGGCCAGGCGGCTCACCTCGTTCCTGTAGTCCGTCTCATCGTTGTTGCTGATGAGACCTACCACTGTTGTGTCGTCCGCAAACTTGATGAAGTGGTTGGAGCTGTATGATGGTGTGCAGTCGTGTGTTAGCAGGGTGAATAGAAGGGGGCTCAGCACACATCCTTGTGGGGCCCCTGTGTTCAATGTGATGGTGCTAGATGTGTTACTCCCGACCCGTACTGTCTGTGGTCTCCCGGTCAGGAAGTCTAGCAGCCAGTTACACATTGAGGTGTTCAGCCCCAGACTGTCCAGTTTAAGGATGAGCTGTTGGGGGATGATGGTGTTGAATGCCGAGCTGAAGTCGATGAACAGCATTCTAACATAAGAGTCCTTCGTGTCCAGATGTGTGAGAGCTGTGTGGAGGGCAGAGGAGATGGCATCGTCGGTTGAGCGATTAGGTCGGTATGCAAATTGGAAGGGATCCAGGGAGGACAGATGTGATGCTTTTCATGACTAGCCGTTCAAAGCACTTCATCAGGATGGGGGTGAGTGCTACTGGGCGATAGTCATTGAGGCATGCGGGCGTTGCCTTCTTTGGGACAGGGGTGATGGTGGTGGCTTTGAGTTGTTACACCTTTTGTTACACCTTTATTTAAGTCGCATCTATTAGGGATGCACCGATCCACATTTCTCACTTCCGATCCGATACTTGAAAACTGGGTATCGACCGATACCGCTATTTTCCGATCCGATACTGTTCAGGTATGTGAATCTGTATAATGAAATTTTTGTACTGAGACAATTCATTTCAACATTGTGTGAGATAAACCCAATGAAGACACTCTTGAATCTTACAACAGGAAACTCACTATATTAACAGCACACAAGAGGCAGCTCTATACCACACACATGTCCTTGTCACTCATGGTGCAGCTGGAAAAAAAAATGCTAAGCATGATGGGAAAGACAACAAAATCCACTCCCTTAGTGGTTAAGAGGAGTGGATTTTGTTGTCTTTCCCATAATGCTTAGTGTTTTTTTAGTTTTCTAGCTGCACCTAAAGCTGGAAAACTAAAAAAATGCTAAGCATTATGGGAAAGGCAACAAAATCCACTCCCTTATTGGTTAAGGGGAGTGGATTTTGTTGTCTTTCCCATAATGCTTAGCTGTTTTTTAGTTTTCCAGCTGCACCTAAAGCTGGAAAACTAAAAAAACGCTAAGCATTATGGGAAAGACAATTATAAAGACAATTATAAATAGCTCAGAAACCACTCGTGTCAGAGCTTTGTCCGCATCGCTGGCAGTAAGTCGGGCTCGTTTCCTGTGAGAGTTGGACTCTGCCAAGGTTGCCCTTTGTCACCGATTCTGTTCATAACTTTAATGGACAGAATTTCTAGGCGCAGCTGTTGTGTCAAATGACAGTTTTGACTTTTTAATTGCACCTCATTTGAACTCATTTTTCTTTCAACCTTTATTTTCTGTTAGATTACATAGATCAGACAGAGGGGGAGCTCTAGCCTAAAACTGTGCTGTAGCTGCTGTGATGCTGATTAGTGTCTTAATGCAGGTGTGTGGTTCTTTGTCACAATCAGTGCCAGTGCATGAAGGAAGGTAGACACGCACCGGTGAGTAGCAGTTTCAATAAACCTGTCAGTTTTTGAGTCTAGAAGCAAACTTATGGTAAACAACACAGTAGTTTGAGGTGATTTTAGGCCCTTTGTGATTTTAGAAGGCCCTCTGTGTTTGTTTAGTTCCATTGTAAGTCTCTCATAAATATGCCAACCTAAGCCAGATTAAGTTCCCCAGAAGTCTGACACCAACTGACTGGAAGGGTCAACCTGTTGCAGTCACCTTTTCAGATGGGAGTGACAAGACTTATGGAGCTGTTATGTACCTCAGATGGAACACAGCACATGGAGCAGAGGTCCGCTTTGTGGAAGCAAAGGCCAAACTAACTCCACTTGACCAAAAAGGAGAAGCTGTAAAAGCTGAAATCTGTGGAGCAGTTTTTGCAGCTCGACTCCGTAAGTACTTTGAGCGACAGTCAAGAATGCAGGTGGAGCGCTGGTTTCATTTAGTTGACAGCCAAACAGTACTTGGAGCTATTCAGAGAGAGAGCTACGGATATCAAACATTCTACGCTAACCGTATTGGTGAAATCCAAAAGATTGCACCAGTCAAAGATTGGTGGTGGGTTCCTGGTGAGTTAAACATTGCGGACATCATAACAAGAGGAAGCACAGCTGCAGAGCTGAATGAAGGATCTGTTTGGCAAAATGGTCCAAATTTTCTTAAATCACCAGTGGAGGAGTGGCCCATAAAGTCACCTGGAGAAGTCGCCGCTCAAGCTAGAGACAATGTGAATAAACTCCAAAGAAAAGCTTTCACAGCCGCCATCACAAGAAGCCAGACTAAACAAAACAAAACTCGGCAGCCTCCACAAACAGCCCAGAAAGATCAAGTCAAAGATCCATCTATTGCTGGAGGAAATCAGAGAGCTGGCTGGGTCAACGAACTGGTCACTGTAGAAAGATACAGCACCCTACAAAAGCTTGTTGACATGGCTGCATGGATCTACCGAGCTGTTAAAACTTGGATGGAGAAGTGGAGGAGGAAAAAAAAAAGACCTGATAAAGGAATCATCAGAGAGCAAACATAAGAGTGTGCCCAAGCTACCCAGTCTCCAGCACCAACTCTGCAAAAGGACAAAGTAGACTGAAGTTCCCTGCCACCATCTTACACAGGGATGTGAGACGCCTCATTGTCCTCCTTCCCATAGAAGAACAACAACTACAAGACTCTGGGAAAGTTGTGTGACCTCCTTGGGTTTTCACCAGGAGCTCAAGTGGGAGGTGTTGTGTCAAATGACAGTTTTGACTTTTTAATTGCACCTCATTTGAACTCATTTTTCTTTCAACCTTTATTTTCTGTTAGATTACATAGATCAGACAGAGGGGGAGCTCTAGCCTAAAACTGTGCTGTAGCTGCTGTGATGCTGATTAGTGTCTTAATGCAGGTGTGTGGTTCTTTGTCACAATCAGTGCCAGTGCATGAAGGAAGGTAGACACGCACCGGTGAGTAGCAGTTTCAATAAACCTGTCAGTTTTTGAGTCTAGAAGCAAACTTATGGTAAACAACACAGTAGTTTGAGGTGATTTTAGGCCCTTTGTGATTTTAGAAGGCCCTCTGTGTTTGTTTAGTTCCATTGTAAGTCTCTTGTGAGTTTTGAGTTAAGTTGACCAAATGCTGTTTTGAGACTCTTTAAGTTAAATCATCCATTTTAGTTCAGATTACACATTTAGTCTTTCTATATTGTGAATTTCATGAAAGCAATTAGTATTTTGTAAGCTTAGAAATGAATCATGCAAGTCAAATATTACTTTTATTTCTCTAATCCTTAAATTACTTGCATGAAAATCCCAGTGATTTAGGCATCTTTTGTTGGCTTTGTTGGGCTGGATTTATTGGCTAAAAACAATTGTTTGTAATTATTTATTTGATGTAATTAGGTAAGATACAATTAAGATAAGAAATGACAATAAAGTATTACAGTAACATTTATTAGAACATTTAGAAGAATTATCAAGAAATGGTCAAAAATAATGGTTAAATGCTTTAAAATGGTTACTTCCTTGTTTGTCAGAATATGTGTTTACACAAGTTAAAATATGAATTTTGTATGTATTTATATGGTTTAAGTGATTGAGAACATTGGAAGCTAAGCTGTTGATCTGTTTTTTTCCCTAAGGTTTTCAACCTATTCATCCTATTCATACTATTCATTCTACTGATTCTGCTGCTACTGCTGTAGAACCATCTGTGAGAGAAATTAATAAAGTTGATGAAGTGAGTTGAGCCTACGTCTACCTTCTTCCTGGATCTTTCAAGTCAGATCAGCACTGGTTGGAGAAAAGACTTGACAGCAGCCAAGGTGTTGAGAGGATCCGGTTTGGTGTTCTTAGAATCTATTCTCTGTTTTTTGCAGATGATGTGGTCCTATTGGCTTCATCAGTTCGTGATCTACAGCTTTCGCTGGAGCGGTTTGCAGCTGAATGTGATGCGGCCGGGATGAGGATCAGTTCCTCCAAATCCGAGGCCATGGTCTTGAGCCGGAAAAGGGTAGCATGCCTTCTCCGGGTCGGGGAGGAGGTCCTGCCCCAAGTGGAGGAGTTTAAGTATCTTGGGGTCTTGTTCACGAATGAGGGAAAACTGGAGCGTGAGATCGATAGGCGGATAGGTGCAGCGTCCGCAGTGAAGCGGGCGCTGTACCGGTCTGTCGTGGTGAAGAGAGAGCTGAGTCAAAAGGCAAAGCTCTCAATTTACCAATCGATCTATGTTCCTACCCTCATCTATGGTCATGAGCTCTGGGTTATGACCGAAAGAACGAGATCTCGGATACAAGCGGCTGAAATGAGTTTTCTCCGCAGGGTGTCTGGACTCTCCCTTAGAGATAGGGTGAGAAGCTCAGTCATCCGGGAGGGACTCGGAGTAGAGCCGCTGCTTCTCCACATCGAGAGGAGCCAGTTGAGGTGGCTCGGGCATCTGGTTAGGATGCCTCCTGGACGCCTCCCTGGTGAGGTGTTCCGGGCATGTCCCACCGGGAGGAGACCCAGAGGAAGACCCAGGACACGCTGGAGGGACTATGTTTCTCGGCTGGCCTGGGAACGCCTTGGGATTCCCCCAGAGGAGCTGCTCCAAGTGGCTGGGGAGAGGGAAGTCTGGGCCTCCCTACTTAGGCTGCTACCCCCGCGACCCGATCCCGGATAAGCGGAAGAAAATGGATGGATGGATGGAGAAACCACTTGGTGGATATTTTTCCTGCTGCCAGAGTGTAATTATATAGCTTTAATTTACAAACTGTTGCCCTGGATGAAACATTTGAGATAAAATATGATTTTTTATTCGTTGTTTTAGACGGAATCGTCTCGTTTTAGCTTCCGTTTTATTTCCGTGTATATTTTAGCAAATATCTAATAAACCACTCGGCTAATAAACCACTAACCCTTGTGCTATAATGTCAGCTATAATTTTAGCAAACAAATAATTGTTTTTACCGTGTTAATCTTCTTAAAAGCCTTGCTTTGCACTCCTGTGGCAGACATTTGCAACAGAGCTAAACACTCGGTCCATATTTCCGGGTTGTCTCAGCGGTGACGCGTCACGTCAGCGGTGGATGACGCGTTACACGGCGGTGACGTAGGTGCAACCTATATTCCGGTGCGATCTATTTATGGATTTTTCCAAATTTTTGGCAATAATTGGACAACGCAACCTATATTCAGGTGCGACCTATAGTCCGGAAAATACGGTAAGATGGTATGTGCTTACATGTTGTTTTGTTTTGTTGCCTTTTTTCACCTTTATAATGTGTTTGCTGCTTCAGGTCATATTTGGCTGCAGCCAATGGATAATGACACCAAAAAACACATGATTTATTATATTATTATTATTATTAATAATAATAATATTATTATTATAGACATATTAGTTTTGGAATGGTCACCTGTATTTCCTTGAAAACAGATTAAAGACATTTTGTTCAGGTCTGAGTAGAAGAACGTTTTAAATGCATCTCATTTCAAAAGGGGAGAGTAAATGGACTGTACTTATATAGCGCCTTTCCATCTGATCAAGGTACTCAAAGTGCTTTACAACACAATCTGTGTCCTCATTTACCCATTCATACAGCACTCTACTCGACCTCTACAAAGCTAATTGAACAAATTCTAAAGACACTAATCAGTGCTTTATCACATTCATACATCGATAGGACACACATCGGAGGCAATGAGGGGTTCAGTGTCTTGCCCAGGGACATGTCGGCATGTGACTGTTGGTGGATATGAACCCCCAGCTCTTGCATTGGAGGACAACTGCTTTAACCCTTCAGCCACAGCTGTGGGGCTGTTGCTGTCTTTAGGAATATATATGTTGTCCATGTTGTCAAAATATCAACCCTGATGTATATTTTGAGCTAAAATGTCACAAGATCTGCGAAGAAATAGAGGAGATAGTTGAACATGTTCACTCCATGCATATGTTTAATGGCACATGAGAAGTAATGTGTGAATCACGTTGCCTGTTGGGCTATTTTAATTTGGTGCATCCAAAATCTCCTCTCTTCATTTTATTTCCCTTTTACTGTTTCATATTTAGCTCTCTGTGTATTTGTTTTATCACAGTTGGTGCAGTGGTATTTTAGATTTGTGACATTTCATTCCATTTTTCTAGCGTGCAGCATGCCAGAAGCATACCAGAAATTAAAAATGTATGACTATGAATTATACCCAGATCATAATGCTAGCACCTGCAAAATATTTCAGTGTATCAGAAAATATTTATGTGTAAAACAAAAGCACATATCTTTGAAAGCTTGAGCCACCATGGCACTGCTCGACTATGGAGACAAATAGCTTCTCCACTAACTTGTAATGAGCAGAGCCTGTGCTATATATTGGAATTCCAGTTCTATTCTCTTTAAGTGTTGGTGAAATACACAAGGAGTGTTAGAGGAGAGACAGTGGGAGTGGAGCACGGAGGGAGGTGAGATCTGAAATATTGAAGACGGATTTCTGTGGGAGTGGTGTGTGGGCATTAGAATGCTGATGGTGCAGGAGAGGTTACAACTTGGGAAATCACTTGTCTGTATCACTTCTCCACTCAAAACCATCATGAGAAGCCGTTTTACTGTTGGGATATTTATGGATATGTGTGAATACCCAAAGCCCAGTTTGATATGTTATGCATCTTAAGTGTCCGCTATTAATTAATATTTCTATCTTGGTAACAACAATAAAAAAACTATTGATTAAAAACTAAGAGTAGTGTAGGATATGTCTGACCATCCAGACGGGTGTTGACTGGATGTGTGGTAAAACTGATACTAATGAGTAACTGGCAGTGGCTACACCTACCCATGATTAGTAATCCTGCCAAGTTGGAGCTCAAAACTGAGGCTGCTGCTGGGAAATAAACAGCAATCAACACGTGTCTAACCCTGCATCGCTTTGGAATGGATAAAAGCTTGACTGATCCCTAACATGTCAATGTTAGACAATGACATGCTAATGATTACCACAATGACTCTAGCAATTTACTTGGTCAGGTATTAACCTACACCTTGGGGCCACTGTAATTACCAGTGCTAAAATACTGGCCAGACTAACCAATTTCCATTATTATTAATTTTTAATCTGTTTATTTTTCTTTTCTCTTTTTTTCCCTTCTTTTTGTTATATCCAACACATTGCCTCAATCCATTATCTTTAACCACTTCTTCCTTTTCCGGTCACGGGAGTCACGGGTCTCCATATCCAGAAGTCACTGTACAAGCAGTGGAGGAAACCATGGACAGGTGTTCAGTCCATCAGAGGGACACAGAGACAAACGAGACAAACAGATTCACTCTCTCACTCACACCTAGGGACAATTTAGAGTTACCAATCATTCTAACATGCATGTTTTTGATCTGTGGGAGGAAACCAAAGTACCCGGAGAAAACCCAGGCAGCACGGAGAGAACATGCAAACTCCACCCAGAAAGGTCCCCGGTCGGAATTTTGAACCAGCGACCTTCCCACTGAGAGGCAGCAGCTCTACTAACTGCACAAATGCAGATTGATATATTTTTTGAGTGAATTATATCTTACTTTGAATATTTTATCTTATAGCTATCAAAATATATATAGCCATATGTTTGTACATAATGCTGTTCCCACATGTGCTGCTGTGCTCAGGAATCTTATGTATAAATGCATGTGTAGATTGTCTGTGTCATGCAATAATATAATTGCAACTCTAGTAAATCCTGCTTTTAGTGTAGTGAGATTTTCTTCAAGATTGTGGAATCATTGGCGCCATCATTTATTTGTGACTCAGTGAATTATTTGTCTTTTATTACTTTATTTTATTTGTTTTTTATGGATTTTTTATGTGTATTTTTATGGACCTTTTTTGTGTCTGAAATAAAGTTTTGATTGATTGATTGATATTATTAATCTGTTAAAACACTTAGAACAAGCAGCTGAGTTTTGTTGACATTCACATGGCCTAAAATGGACTGAAACAATTAATGTAACTTATAGTTGTTAACTTGTATTAATAGCCACAAAAAAATATGCTGTGCTCTCACACTAAGTTATGCATATTTATTTTGTTATATATTGAAAGCTATTTATTTATTTATTTATTATTGTTGTTGTTGCAACTGATGGTAGGAATGTAGCTGTTTGATGTTTTAATCTGTCAATAAATTGTACAAATGTCACACATTTACAGTGACTTTGTTTCAGGAATCTTACAGTATCACCAAAGCATTTATTCTGAAATTGCTCTTTCGTTCTAGAAAATAAAGAAAAGATACTCGGGCCACTGCTTAATGGCTTGCCTTGCACCTACCAAATGATTTCCAATTGTTTTAAAGTCTTGAGGCAGTGGAGGCCAATTTAAGTGTGAATATGATGTCTCATGCTCACTGAGCCACTCTGAACCCAATACAGTAAAAGCTTGGCATTGTCATTTTATACAAAATTGTTCCTTAAACAACCATTTTACTGCATCAGTTAGCATTAGGGCCTTAACAAAATCTCATGCTCTATCCAAAGGAGGTAATCATGGTTTAGACCTATACACAGCTAAGATTATTTTACACATCCCAGACTGATGCACTGTGCAACCATTATAAACTGTTCTGCAGCAACGCAGGCTGTGCATGAAAATAGGTCTGGCTAAACAAGATTTTTATCTGCTCTGAGTCCCCTAATTTCATACCAGTTTAGAGGGTTGCAGGATTACACATTTTACTCTGATATAGATACATTCAAACCTGAATAAAAAGGGTGCAATATTCATCTTAAAATGACCAGCATAAGGACCTTAAGACTGTTGGTATTTTAAACATAAATGTTATGGTCCTGAAAAGTCCAGGAGTAGATGACAGCTGTATATGAAACCCAGATGATTGTGCATTTAAAGACTTTACTCA
>JBBPBX010014226.1:0-51217 GCA_038048925.1 Garcialebias charrua
GTTTTTGCATACTAGTATAAAAAAAGAGTATAAAAAGTATAACTAAAATAAACTAAAGGTTTCTAGCATTGACATTTGCAAAGTGGCAAAGCAGCGTATGAGTCAATGTACACAGTATATGTATGAGGTAGTAGTTGATGTTGTTGTAGAGGCAAAAAGTGGCATATGCAGTAAGGCACATTGGGCATCCCTAAATAAGACCGTTCAGAGCACACTGTATATGTACCAGCAGTGGTGTAGATATTAGAGTAGTGTAAATAAATGTAAACAGTAGTAATTACATGTAAGCAGTAGTAATAAAAGTAAACAGTATTAATAAATGTAAACAGAGAATGTAAACAGTATTATGATTATAGGCAGTGATGTAATACAGACATTAGTGCAAGTATGAGAAGTAGTGCAAACTGTATGAGCACATGACCGAGAGTTTAGTGAAAACCCGTTTGGTGACACAGAGTCTAGTGTTAAAAACTTTGTGTTGAGTGATAGTATGTGAGAAAGTTTTAGTGTTAAGGCAGTTCAAATGGGAGGGGAGGCAGAGCAGGCAGAGTGTTTAGCATTCTGACTGCCTGATGAACAGAGCTGTCTCTCAGTCTGCTGGTTCGAGCCTGGAGACTCCTCAGTCTCCTTCCTGATGGCAGCAGTCTGAAGCAGCTGTGTAGTGGGTGTGTGGGATCACCTGCCATGCGGTGGGCTTTCCGAGTGAGGCGTTTGCTGTGTAAGTCCTGCAGTGAGGGCAAGGAGGTGCCCACGATCTTCTCAGCTGCTCTCACAATGCGCTGGAGGCTCTTGCGGCAGGATGCAGTACATGCACCAAACCACACAGTGATGCAGCTGGTCAGGACACTTTCTATGGCACCTCTGTAGAAGGTGCTCATGATGGGGGTTGAAGCTCCAGCCCTTTTCAGCTTGCGGAGAAAGTAGAGACGCTGGTGAGCCTTCTTTGCCAGTGCTGCAGTGTTCCTGCTCCAGGACAGGTCCTTTGAGACGTGCACTCCCAGGAACTTGGTGCTGTCCACTCTCTCCACTGCGGTGCTGTTGATGGTCAGAGGAGGATGTTGGGCATCCCTCTTCCTGAAGTCCACAACAATCTCCTTTGTCTTCTCCACGTTGAGAGTGAGATTGTTGTGTCCGCACCACAAGGCCAGGCGGCTCACCTCGTTCCTGTAGTCCGTCTCATCGTTGTTGCTGATGAGACCTACCACTGTTGTGTCATCCGCAAACTTGATGAAGTGGTTGGAGCTGTACGATGGTGTGCAGTCATGTGTTAGCAGGGTGAATAGAAGGGGGCTCAGCACACATCCTTGTGGGGCCCCTGTGTTCAATGTGATGGTGCTAGATGTGTTACTCCCGATCCGTACTGTCTGTGGTCTCCCGGTCAGGAAGTCTAGCAGCCAGTTACACATTGAGGTGTTCAGCCCCAGACTGTCCAGTTTATGGATGAGCTGTTGGGGGATGATGGTGTTAAATGCCGAGCTGAAGTCGATGAACAACATTCTAACATAGGAGTCCTTCGTGTCCAGATGTGTGAGAGCTGTGTGAAGGGCAGAGGAGATGGCATCGTCGGTTGAGCGATTAGGTCGGTATGCAAATTGGAAGGGATCCAGGGAGTCAGGGAGGACAGATGTGATGCTTTTCATGACTAGCCGTTCAAAGCACTTCATCAGGATGGGGGTGAGTGCTACTGGGCGATAGTCATTGAGGCATGCGGGCGTTGCCTTCTTTGGGACAGGGATGATGGTGGTGGCTTTGAAACAGGTGGGGACGATGGCCTGGCTCAGTGAGATGTTAAAGATGTCCGTGAAGACCGCTGCGAGTTCCCCTGCACAGTCCTTCAGCACACGACCAGGTATGTTGTCAGGACCAGAGGCCTTCCGGGCGTTAATCTTGATGAATGATCGCCTTACGCTGTCTGAGGACAGCGTCAGCACCTGGCCATCAGGAGAGGGGGGGAGTTTATGTGCTGGTGTGCTGTTACTTGCCTCGAACCGAGCAAAGAACTCATTCAGTTCATTCAGCGCAGAGGCTGAGCTGTCACAGGTCTGGGGGGGTGGTTTGTAGTTTGTGATGGTCTGTATTCCCTGCCACAGACTGCGTGTATCCCTGCTGTCCTTGAAACGGTGAGCTATTTTCCCAGAATACTGCTTCTTTGCCTTTCTGATGCCCCGGTCCAGGTTGTTTCTGGCTGCCCTCAGGCCCACCTGATCTCCCGCTTTGAAGGCAGCATTCCTGGCTCTCAGGAGTCTGTAAACCTCAGCTGTCAGCCATGGCTTCTGGTTAGCCCGAACAGTGATGGTTTTAAGGTTGGTTACATCATCAATGCACTTGGTGATGTATGAACATACAGTGTCTGAGTACTCCTGGAGACATGTGGTGTTGTTTGTGGTAGCAGCTTCTTTGAACATACTCCAATCTGTGGTGTCAAAACAGTCCTGGAGTGCCTCTGAAGACCCCTCTGGCCACACTCGTATCTGCTTGCGGACTGGTTTTGTGACTTTCACCAGTGGCCTGTATGCTGGCTTTAGCATAACACAGATATGGTCAGAAGCACCAATGTGGGGGAGGGGGATGGCTCTGTAGGAATTTTTCATGGTGGTGTAAACCTGGTCCAGGGTGTTGTTTCCTCTTGTTGCAAAGTTTATGTTTCTGTATGTTTTTGGAAGAACACTCTTTAAATCTGCATGGTTGAAATCACCAGCCGTGATGAGAAAAGCATCAGGATGGGCTGTTTGTTGCTCACTGATGTGCAGATATACCTGCATAAATAAAAAGTTAAAAAATATCTGACCAATACAATTATGGAAAAGGTCACAGTGGAACAATAAAACGGGAAGGGGCGATGAGGGGAGGCCATTGTGCCCCCAGGGAGGGGGGAAACAAAATACTGTTTCGAAAGGCAGCTGCGTGATGGAGGACAGCACAAACTTGCGTAGGAGGAAGTTGAAAATAGCGATCATGACTACTGGCTACTGTTTAATTTTTTTAACCAGCCGTGTTACAAGCACTGTGTTAATAATAATAATACATTACTGTATTTGTGTATGTTACTGATATGCTTGATTTAACAGTGATGTGCGGTAAGGTTTGTGACTCGTCTAGAATCAGATGCTCGCATATATGAACCCAAAATAGAAGCTTATATTTCAATTTAGCCTTATTTTTCTTTTAAAAAGGCATCTAATGCTTAAAAAAACTCCATACTGTTCAACAACAATGACAATAAAAACAAAATATTTAAAGTGAGGTCAAACTTTTTTTTTGGTGGGGGGGGGGTCCTCTCTTTTTAAATGAATACAAACATTTTATCCTACCTTTATTTTAAAATGAAGTCCATGTGCCTATCCTTCTCCACAAATATATCTGTTAATCAGTTGTAAAACTCATCGCGGTTTGCTTTTATTTTTAAAAGTTTGTCTGCTTCAGTGGAGAAAATCACCAAGGAGGAGTGTCGTCCTGGATCAGTTCTGTTCCGACTGTATGTTTTCAGTTTTCCATTTTGTCTAAACATATTTAAATGAGTGCACTGTTACACCCCCACCCCTCTGTGTAACAGACAAATGTACAGCGACGCGCACCTGTTTCATTGTCCCCAAGTGGCAGCACTGCCCCCTGTCGGTGAGGCATGGTACTTTCTGCCCCACCCTGTGTATTTTCACCATGCATTTATGACTGATTAGAAAGAAGAAATATTTCACACACATTCATTCACTATATTAGACAGACTGCAGAACATGATCAGCTTGAGCAGCACATGTGTACTCAAACGTATTGGCAATATAAAGAGAGACACTAATGGACATGCGCCAATCGCCTACTTCATTTATTAGAAGGACACGGCGCCACCAGAGGTGAACCAGAGCACTACACTGCCTCACCCAGTGCATTTCTTCCATGTTTGAACAGGCAATGCATAACTTCCACAATTTTACCATTGAAGTGTTGAAATAATTCAGAAAATAAAACAGTTTTATACAACAGTCAAGTGGTCAAATGTATTTTCTCTTATCATTGTTAGTATTTTACTTGTCATGATGACACTGCCTCACCTGCCTCCTCTGACTGCACATCACTGGCATTTAATTAAAAGTTTAACAAAAGCTTTCTACGTAAATATCTATGTTAAAACATGGACACCTGTGGCTTGTAGACAACCGCTGCCTATATATATATATATATACAAAATTATTTTTATTGTTTAAATTTAGTGGGCACGGCTTATATTCAGGTGCGCTCAATAGTCTAGAAATTACGGTACGTCTGTGAGTACATATAAAAACAAAATATTTAGCTACACACATAAAAAAGCTCAACCTTGTTGCCTTCCTTTTGTTTTTTGACTTAGGGCACTAAATGACCACAGACACCTATTATATGTTAAAGTACATATTCATGACAATACAAGCTATGTTCAAAATATGTGTCACACAGCAAATCAGGGTTGTTCTATTATTTTCTGTCTTGGCCATTTTAGATGTCTCACAGGTCTACACAGTACAAAAACGACCTCAAAGGTCATGGCAGCATGTTTCACGTTTCCATTATTACATCAGAGTAACATCACTCTAATGGAAACCGTGGTATCTCGCTCAATCCGTGGGAGAAAGTACCACATTAATTACAATGACTTCCAATCACATCCTCTTTGAAACGGCATGATTAACACATTGTTGTCAGAAAAATCAACAGCAGTAGAGCAGCAGCCATGAATGAAGTTGATAATTATGATTCGACTTGAGTTGAACCGTTATTTTTTTTCTTTCTCGGAACCTCATGCAGGTGTAGTAATACTTTCTATCATTTAATTACCAACAGTGAAGTCCTTTGCTATATTGAATTTATAAACATATCTTTACTCTAATGCTGAGCATTTGTCACAGTGGCCTCTCCATACTCCGTTCAAAGGGTTTAAGTGTTTGCTTGGGGGTGTCTTGCATTAAAAAGTCTTAGTACTCCTTGCACTGCTGCAATAAAACCCAAGCATTTAACATGTGTATTTATGGTCCTCAATAACCCAAAAGTCTTAATAAAAATGAAAGCTGACATTGGCATGAAGGATCCCTCACACTAGCTGTCTTTAATGTCCAAGACATTCCATTAAAAGGAGAGCACTTCCATAGAAGCAGAGCTTTTATCCTGATTGCTTACAGGAAGAGAGGAGGGAGGAAAAGAAAAAGAACCCAAACGACCTTCAGCGCCTCCACAGCTAGCCCTATGCATGTGCTTTGTGAACAGACACGTTTGCATGTGCAACATGCAAAGATGCACTGACACAGAGACATATGCATGAATGTGGCATGTGGAATGAAAAGGAAAAGCAAAAGTGTTGATTCTCTCACAGCAGATGTATGAGGTCATGGAGATGTGTGCTAATGCACATGTCTGAATCATTGGCTACTTGGTATTCTCTGCATGTACTGGGAAGCCTCCTCACTGTTTAAATCATAACAATTATTAGGTGGGGGAATAAAGCCAAATGTACATCTTCAATTAGTGCCTGTGCGATGCCAAATAGATAATATGTGGGAATGGCTCATGTCCTTGTCTCTGAACTTCCTTTTGCTGTTTTCTTTTTTTGAAGGAAAAAAAGAAGAAGAAGATGGGGACAGAGATTTGCCTCTGTGGGAATGCAGCTGTTGAGCTACATTTAATAAGCTGGTCAAAAAAAAAAAAAAAAAAAACTCCTGCCAAGAGAAACTGGGCTTTTAATGACCATTCTGCTTCTAAAGTCTTAGATGAGCAGATAGACTGCTCACCACACAGCGGACATGGAAGCCATCTTATTAATAGCAACATGCCACACATGCAGCCGGCCAGGAAGCAGAGAAAGAAAAAAAAAATGGAGAAACATGCTGGAGGAGCAACATGCATGCTTTAACTCTCTCAGAGGCAGGGAGACAGATGGGTGCAGTAAGCAGGAGATTAGATGTAGAAGGCAGGCCAGAGTCCAGACTACAGTCTAAAATATGAAGAAAAAAATATGTATATATATATATATAAATAAAAATAAACCCCCCACGAGAGGTCGTCCAGGCCCTCAAACAAGCCAGAAGGGAGATGCTGTGTGATGAATGCACCTTGTGACCGGAGCCCTCGGCACACCCTACATTAGGACGTCACCAAGGCCGGGCCAGGGGAGCAGATGATCAAAGAAACAAGGCCAGAAGCCTGGCTTGATATAGGAAGATTCAGATTATTAAATAACCTTCAGGAGCAGTATGGAGCATTGGTGATAACTTGTTACTCAGCCACCAGTAGGCATAGAAATTGTGTGTTAGATGGAAAGTCTACGCAGGGAAGGATGACAGAGTGTGTACAGTACGAGTGCTGTCATCAAACACACCAGGGAGCTTGAGAACAATGCGTCATTGTTGATTTGCTTTTTTTCCTTTTCTTTTGCCTGCCGTTTTAATATCCTGGATCTGAACAGAAGCTGTGAAGGAGAATGTTTGTGTGAACGTAAACAACAAAGTAAATCTTATTCGATGCAGACTTATTTTACATGAGAGTTCATTTACATTCAGCTTAATGTCAGACGCTGAATTAACGACAGGGAACACGGTTTTAATTTAGAGCAACTGTGATTAAAAATATCAGAGATGCATTGTTTACTGCATTGCTTCCTGGCTTAATTTTCATTCAAATGAATTTTTTTCTTTTTTTTTTTAAATAAATGAACTCGATATAAGAACGTCTTTCTGAGATGCAGCAGTGTTCGAACACAAATTAGAAATCATCACTGAAAGCAGGTGTGCTCACAAAACATAGTGTAATTTAGTTGATTTCAGATTTTTTTCCTTCAATTTGCACTGATATGCTTAACTTTTTTGATTCCTCTCATGTTTATTGCGTTGTCTAGGCAACGAGAGCATCCCTCCAATTTCTGCTACACTGGAGCCTTTGAAAGCAGGTGCAGAACGACGTTTCTCCACTTGGATTTCCTGTCACATCCTGCAGCCCACTCCAGTCCTAAACTTTCTATAATTACAACAATCTGTGCTCCGACAGAGTCTGTGTGAAATCTGATTGCCATTGGTAACATTCGCAACGAGAGTCCTGCCGTGATAGAAGGCTTCCTGTTTCAATTTCTCAGGATCCCTTCACGTTTTTGCTTGCTCTTTTTTATTTTTTATTTTTTGTTTTCATCCCATCAGTGGGGCATACATTTCTATTCAGGGGGGAAAAAAACAGACCCGGTAATATCCAATTTACTGGAAAGCAGAGGAGATGGTTTCACCAGCAATATAATAATATGCTACATGGAGCGTAGCATTATAGAGTATGAATTAAAAAAAAGGCACCGATGACAAAAAATTCAATACAAATGCAGTCATCATTCATTGGAGGAAATCAAAGCAATTAGTAACACTTTATTGCAAATTGGAGAACACAAAGCACATCACAAATCTGGTATTGTAATGGGTCCAAAAGAGGATCAGCTGAGAAGACTTCATTTAAATTCACAATGGTGTTCTAATCAAACACCCAAGAACAAATACAATAATGTGCAGAAGTTTTAATCCCTTGATTTATTTGCATGCAGGGAGCAAGGTTTATTCTGAAAATGGTCTTCATCAGTACGTATATCTTCAAGCCATCTCAAGGTCTTTTAAACAGTTTTCTTTGGACTTTATCTGATACTCCCCTATTTCCTGTCCACTTATTTTAACAAACATATTGTACAATTTGTTCCCTCAGTATGAGGCAGGTGGAGAAGTGAAGGACAATAGATGGACGCAAATATGAAAATTGTAGGTACTGGAGCTAAAACAGGTTAAAAAGCAACAAAAGTCCAAAAAACAATTTTAAAAGCCTTCAGAAAGCCAGAAGTACGGATTAGGATCATAAAAGCTTAAAGGTCGGTGTCCTTGAGAGTCAAATATAAGGAAATTAGGGATGACTCAAGATATTTGTCAGTCCTGACCACAACACTGTCTGGGACCAAGTCTCTGTCTAATGCTTGATTTCTTTAGTGTACTTTAGTTCCTTGTATTGTACAATAAAATTACAACTTTAATTTCCCAACCACGTATTTCTAAAACGGCATGTTTCTAGCTTGTTGACATGCTAACATGTAGTAAGGCTGCACAAGCGACGTGAAATTCTCTAATTTGGAACCTGCACAACACAACCAAACATGATGCTATCAAGTAAATGCATGACAATAGACTGTGTTTGGATTGATGGGTGGATTTCTGGGTAATAATTTTGTGTAACAGATGATAAAGGGATCATTTTTGCTCTGCAGTAACACAACTGAACCAACACAACAGATTCATTTGTATATGAGCCAAAGTGCCTCTTGGAAGAACCAAGCTACAAGCAGTAAAACTATCTTCTTAATTCAGTGATAAATTAAAGGAGCCTGAGAGATGTTTACTGGGTGTCCAAGACAAGCGTGCATGCTTGTCATCACCAACATGAGCCTTAAAGCATACCCAGGTAGCATTAAGATAGCCAGAAGTCAAATAACAATGTGCTACCTCCTTTCTGTTCAAATAAATTTCTTATTCATGACCTTGATGGCAATGTCAGAAAAATTCCACACATACATATAATGCTTTTTTAAATTTAAATACATGAAAACCAGTGGACTATGTCAGGATTCAAATGCGTCTTAAAATTAGAAATATTTTGGAGTGACTAACAGTTGATGTGATGTTGGCGCAAATACCTGTTGTGAATCTAAAACTGGCCACCTCCGAAACTACTTTACATCAAAAATGATCAACCAGCAGAAATACCCCCCCCCCATTTTGATGTTTCTCTGTACCTTCAGAGTGGTGGGAAAGGGTAAGCAGGCTGACACAGGAAGCTCCGATCCCAGAACCAAACACAGTGATACGGTTGGAATCTCCTCCGAAGAAACCGATGTTCTCACTAATCCACCGTAAAGCCTGGATCTGGTCCAAGAGCCCATAGTTCCCTTTAGCAGCCTGGTCACCTGTACTGAGGAAGCCTGTAAAGCAAAAAGATGAAGAAAAATAAGCACTCAAACAGTAAAAGATAATGAATGCATTGCTATATAGGGAAGAAGGATTTGATTTAACAATAAAAACATCAAAGATTATCTGCAACGGCTGACCTCATCTTCACTTTGTGATTGAAAGCATCATGCCAGGTGACAGCTGCAGTGAAATCATGACTTATTACATGACAAGGCTGTTGGTAAAATAGACCACATGTCATCTGCACCTCATGGAAAATCAATGGCATGTCTCCCAGGTGAACACCAACCATAAATTACTGAGTATTGGGACATTATTCAGCATTCCTAATGAGAAACTTGCACATCCGTGGAAAATGTATGGGCTGAGTGAAGAAAAAATACTTGATTATGAGATTCACAATCATTTTCAATATCTTCCCCTGACATATTTCAAATCTCTCTTACACGTGTGTGACATTTTCAGCCCAAACATTTATAACATATGTACATTTTCCCCATGTGTCAGTATAATCTGCAAAATGGGGCCAGAATTGGAAAAGTGAGTGTCCCCTGGGTACATCTGTGCTCATGTTAACATGCCACCCTTTCTAGTCTGCTCTCTGGGGCCAAAGCCCTGCTGAATGATGGGTAATCGAGAGTCGCAGGAGAAGATCAAAGGCAAGCAATCCCTAAAGTCCCTTTGGTGGACTCCGTGTCTGTCAAATCCCCCAGCATACATGTAAGGTGACAGCTCGAAGACGTGTAGAAACCAACACCCAATTTTTTTTTCACAAGCAATAAATGTGTTGATGGTAGATGTTTAAAGGCCTCCAGTGATGGTCTTTCTGCATGCTAGCTCTGCTGCTAATATCTATTTCATGCTCGGTGCCTTCGTGTAATAATGAACTCAATTTTCAAGTCTGTGGGGAGAGGCAAATGGTTAACAGCAAAAACGATGAAGAACAGTTTAATGTGTGTGCTTTTACTGACTTCACAAAACAAGATACAGGTAATCCCTGACTTACGAACGAGTTCCGTTCCTACGACTGTCTCGTAACACAAAATCTCGTGTGTCGGAACCTGAAACACGTGTTGCTCGTAAGTCCGGATTTTCGGTTGTAAGTCGGAAAATGTATGCTAGCGCTACTATGAACACTCGGTTTTCATCACAAACATTCATACTAGTTCATAAACATGCTCAGAATCTTGTTTACAAACTGTTAGCTAACACACTTTCATCTAAAAACACATAAAAGTGCTGTATTTTCTGTATGTTCTTTACAAATTCACTGTTCGTTAGTGAGCTCATATGTATGTCGATGCGCTCGTAAGTCTGGGATTGCCTGTACAAGTTAAAACTAGCTGCTTTTTCATGGTCAACTGTTGTTTATGCCATGTTGTATATAAAAAAACATTCATGGCTACTAATACGTCACAAACTTCTTTGAAGTTGCAACAGTCGGCTCTTGCATAAAACACCCCAGTCCAGGACCAAGACGTGTTCTGGCCGGCTCGATGTGTCTTCTGAATGAACCAAGGTGGCAAGGTAGTGTTGAAGACAGCCCACCTCAAGTGTACCTTGGTGCCACCAAGTGAAGTAGTAACAGAGCAGGACCAGCCACAGAAAGTTGTGGTACTGTGGCACAGTATTGTGATGAACTGATTACATTAGCGTGTAATCCCATGCTTGCAAAATTAAACAACGCTGGAAACATTGATGGTGATGCACAGAAACTTTGTAGTTGGTTTAAATAATATAGTTAGCATTGAAAAGGATTGCTAAAGAAAGCTATTTAATCATGGTTTTTAAGGATGGGAGACTGCAACAAAATGAAGACAACACAATCTGCTGGCTACCTTACCTTAGATAAATAATGTTACGGTACTAATTGAATGTTTATGTACTATGAATTTATGTAATTTATGTACTATGAATGTATTTGTTCAGTGCCCTGAGATAACTCTTGTTGTGACTTGGTGGTATTTAAATAAATTGAATTGAATTATTTGACAAGAGGGAAATGTCAGACACGCATCTAATGCGTAGCGTTCCACTTCAACCCAGCTGAGTTCTGCTCCACACCTCTTTTGGTTCTGCACTGCCCGTTTCATTTCTGAAAACTAGTGTCTCTGCGAGAAGTGGCCACCTCCATCTGTGATTTATGAACACCCATAGAAAGTCTAAAGATGGACTTGTCTGTGCAGCCATTTAGCTGAACTCTTATGAACAAATGGCGTGGTGTTTATGTACAGCACAGATGAGGCCAATGATCTATTCACATTGAATGTCTTAGGATGTACTGTACCTGTAATACTGAAGCGCCTAGAAAAACAATAAAACAAAGGAGTGTGATGCTGCACGTCTTCAATATGCAACTTACTTTATGGACACCATTTATACATGGGTTTAATTTACACATGTCCAGACTTAAAACACAAGTTCCTTCAAAATCATCATCAAGGGGTCTTAGTGACTGTCCACTGTAATTACTGGCAAACAAACCTGCATCTAGAGATCGTTGGGATGAAATAAGCCACAAAAGAAAACTACTTAAAATGCCATGTTTTTGAACTAATTGGTATGTGTGTAATGGTACATGTACTCATACCACATTGTGATGGTACAGACATCAGGGTCCAGTGCAGGCAATCAAATGAAGAATACCTCAGTCACAAGTGGTCACCCCACTCATCTAGAAGTGGGCGCACACAGTTCCTTTTTTTAATTGCTTTTATTGCTAGCTGCTACAATGGCCAAGGATTAGAAGAATGTACCACTGGAAGCAACAAAACAAAGCAAGAATGGTTAGTTTAAGACAAGAGGAGCTTCAAAAGTTGATTTTTGTTTTCAAACCAGCTAAATAAAAAAGGTTCCCTTATCAGTCAGTCTCTCGGTGCAACATACTTGCTATGGGAATTGCGCCCCCGCGCGATTACCTGAAGGAATACAATCACGCCTTTACGGCTAGGGCGTCAACGTCGCGCCAGAGGCCCCGCCCTCTGGGTATTTAAGCGACTGACGCCCATCCATCTTTCTCTTATTTGCCCTTCACCTCGCTTAAACCTGAACTACCTCTCTTCATGGGACTTCTCTGTTGCTTCATCGCTCAACCAGAGGTGAGCTTGCTCCTTACACAGAGTGCACAGAGAATTATTCCTGCGTACTGCTGGACTAGCGAAAGCCAGTCCGGCACATTTTCTCTAATCCCGAAGTATTTTCTTCTCCTCTCTTCACAGACTGCTTCGTTTGACGGCGCTAACTGCGTCACACCGCTACCCCTGCTAATTCGTAGCGGGCTAGCCAGCGAAAGCGACATGACGGAGGAGACGTCTAAACAAATTAAAAGAAAAAGGATTTTGGAAGGACTCGCTCGCCTTATCTCGGACATGCCTCCAGAGAAAGGAAAGCGAAAGACAAGACTTCCAAGGAAAACCAGCAGGACGGCGAGCCCAACTTCGCGCGCCTGTCCTAGCGGATGCGGTTTTTCCCTCGCGGCGACGGACACCCATGAGGCCTGTCCAGTCTGCCTGGGAATGCTACACGCAAAAACAGCGCTGGATACGCCCGACTTTTGCCCACACTGCAGCCAGATGCTGGATGCGGTGCTACGGCACCGGGTTGACCTTGTCGCCAAGGCCATGGGCGCCCCAGCAGTCTCAGCAGATGCGGACACCACTGAGCCCCTCACTCCCACGCCGGAGCTCGAGAACATGGCTCTACACGACAGCACACAAGTCGAATGGGGTGACAACCCTGACGTGCTTGCTCCTATGGTGGATTTAACAGTCGAATTTGACACTCGAGGCATGATGAACGAGGACGAGATCTCGATTTCAGCCTCAGGCGAATGTTCCGCGGAGGACGCAGACGTCGAACTGGAGGAACAGGGAGAAGACCTCTCCCGCACCCCGGTACCTGTGCTCCCAGAAACTGACTTTTCTATCCCTGCTCTGTTCGACCTGTGTCACAGAGCAGCGTACGCATTGCACATCCCATGGCCAGAGCCTCCGCCTCATCAACAGGTCACTAGGCTAGCAGGAAATTATTTTTACTCAAAGCAGCAGGCCGCCACGAGGCAAAGGATGCCCGTGTTCCCGGACTTCCTCACAGAACTAACTCGCACCTAGCCTCAACCCAGAGCTCCCATGCTCCTACCACTCTCACAGTTCCTCGACGTGGATGGGATGGATGAGGTGGGAATAGCCAACGTGCCTCAAATTGAGGACACGCTGGCGTCTCACCTGGCTCCCAAGTCATCCGGGACAAAACCAACTCTTCCCAGCAAAGCTTGTCAAGCCTCGGCTTCTCTTCTCGAGAAATGCTACAGAGCTCAGGGACTCATGGCGCGCGCCATGAACGCGTCCGCGTTGATGCAGGCTTACCTAGCTGAAAAACTGCAGTAGCTCCAGGTAACAACGTACAAGCAGGTTGCAGCTGACTTGCTGGATGAAGCCCACAGGGATACAGACTTCGTGCTCCGCATGATGGGGACAGCCGCTGTTGCTCAGGGCAGAGGCATGGCGGAAGTGGTCATCGCGATACGCCATCTGTGGATGACTTTAACGGATCTCCCCAAGGGACAAAAGGTGCCTTTTCTCCACCATTCGATAGAGCCGACGGGATTATTTGGAAAAGCTTTGGATCGAATACAGACCAAGCTGGACCAAAGGCGCAAACAGGCTGAAGCTCTCCGGGTGGGCATTCCCAGGAGAAGCTTCGCCCCCCCCAAGGGAGTCTGCTGGAGGCAGACCTGCGTAGCCTCGACACCGCTCGGCAACGCGTGCCCCATCGCAGAAGCGGCCGGCCTACGAGGATGAGCATCGGCAGAGACCACCGCCGGGCCAACCTCGTACCGAGCACGCATGGAGCAAAAACATGTTCGTCCCCCGCCAGGCGGTCAGACACAGGGCCTCCTCGGCGAACCGGGACGACAGACAAAACGTGCCTGATGAACCAGGTTTACGTCTTGACTTTACACGGTCACCCGCCCACGCGGTACGGGAAATGATCCGTTCATATCCAGACTTCATTTGTAGCACGGTACAAATGGCTGGTAACTCTGTTGCATGCACAAATCATGTTTTTCCTGTTGTGAGTGACATAAAATCAAACATGTCGTTACTCTTGAGCACGGATAAAGCTAAAAAAACAGCTCATCTCTGTTTTATTGACTCAAAAAAAAGAAGAAAAAAACACAAATAACTTCAACAGAACAGGTCCCTCTGGCCTGCCAACCGTCATAAAGGGAGGGGACCATCCCCTCCCCCCCTCATGGCTCACGGGGTGTTAGCATAATCGATAAACCCCGAACAAGGTGCCTCTGCTCCGTCTGTAGAGGACAGGCACAGAGGCGTCTGCAAGCAGGCCCCCCATACCTCATGGAGACAGGTGAGGGGGATCACGTGCTCCAGCCCCCGCTCCATTGTGAATGACGGGGCAGCCAATACACTAACCAAGCAAACACGTGACATGTCCGTGCCTCAGGTAGACGCGCCGACAGAATATAACGACGGGGGGAACCACGTCAGATGCCCACAGGCGACCACTAGCTTCACACGTTCACAAAAGCAATTGTGTTCAGGCTGGTGTGTGTGTAAACAGCTCAGAGCTGAATCAGATTCCTCTTCCTGTTATTCGAAGGGAACTGGGCTCCTTATCACCAAACAATTTAAAGTCTGCAAAACACAAAGAATCATCTCCACCTTCTCACGTTGCAGCTGTCCCTTTATTATTAATGAGCAACACGCAATGTCCAAGCAGTGATCCCGCAGCACGTGACCTCTCTCACTGTGCTGGTCCAGCTCTGCTTTTAAACAGTATCCCCCCAACGGGTGAAACACAGACCCTGGCCGGTTTTTCTGGTTCCAACGCTCTGTTAAGGCCAAGGACCAATAAACTGGACCCATCCAGGAAACACATTGGGGTCAGAAGATCTGCTCGTTTACAAAACTTGCAGCTTTTCAGTTCCATGAGCCAAAACAAGGGGAGAGAAAGCAGACATTCTGCTCCTTTTCTGTCTAATAAAGACGACAGGTTGCATCTGCCCTCGATCACCCTCGATGAGAGCAACCTGATAGCACATCAACAAAAAGGTCTTCTCCCAAACTTGGTTGACCTCCAAGGGGTCACGGCTTCCAGGACCCCTGGAGGGGAACTGGATGCACCAACTGCTCTTCTTCAGGGTCAAACTATGCCACCAGAAGAAGTAGCCTCACCGCCTAGGCAGAGAACTGTTAAAAATTTCAGCTTGTTGGCAGAAAAGAATAAGCTTATGGCATCAGGCCTGCCGGAAAATGTGGTAAAAACCATACAAAATGCTCGTGCTGTATCAACATAGTCCCTCTACGCACGGAAAAGGCGTATATTTGAGGCCTGGTGCTCAGAAAGAAACATTATTACTTACTCATGCAACCTGACTCAGCTCTTGATTTTCCTTCAGGATTTACTGGAAAAAGGTCGTTCTTTCTCAACGATTAAAGTTTTCCCATCAGCAATTTCAGCCTGTCACGAAGGCTGGGGACATAGGACACCTGGCGCGCATCCAATCATAACAAGATTTATGAAGGGCGTGCTTAGGACAAAACCACCCAACAGGATCCTGACCCCTGGTTGGGATCTTAGTTTGGTCTTGGGGGCTCTCTGTGATCCTCCATTCGAGCCACTGAGTGAGGTTAAGATTAGGCATGTAACGGTTGTAATGGGTTTACCGAACTGTATCGGTACACCACGTTCGGTTCGGTCCACCTGCGTACCGTTTCGGTTATTTTTTCACTCATTAAACGTTCTTAACAGGTGAATATATGCACCGCGGAACAAAATTTCCTGGGCGCGTTTCAGCACGGACCTATTTTCGCGTGGCACGCGCAGCATTTAGCCGTTAGCATCTCGTGCGGTCTCCTGTTTTTGAACGTTATAGCTTTCTTCAAAAGACGAGCGCACGCGCAGCTTGTGTGGACTTTGCTTCATGAAGACTGCAGCAGCTGCTTGAGTGACGCAGCAGCAACACGTCACGTGAACGCGCTGGAAACTGTCATCTGAACGTGAACAGCAGCTGCATTAAAACTACTTCATCCGAACGTGAACGAAGAGCTGCATTAAAACTCCTTCATCAGGTAATCAGAGCGGTCCAGAGCAATAAACACAAGCTGTATGAGTTTTTAAATCTCTGAATCTGTCTGAACGTTGTTATATGCGCAGGGTTTAAAGTTACTGAGCGTCGCTATGAGACATTCATCACGTCAACACTTCAAAAAGTTCAGCTCTTTATGAAAAAACTAACTGATGTTGTCAACAACAAGCCCTGGACCAGATTAAAGCCCTGCCATGATGATGAAGAGTGAGAGATTCAATTGTTCAAGAGGTATTGTTTTATTATTATCTAAATAATCTTTTTTTTTTAAATCATAATCTTATTAACTTGTTTTTTTTAAATCTCTTTTGTTTTTTATTTCCAGTCTGTGACAGAGGTAAATCCACCTGCAGCTAAGTGATGACTGAACTGAACTCTGAACTGTTCCCACAGTCCCACCTGTCCCACCAAGAAGAAGTTGTGAGTACAGTAATGAGGACAAATACAGCCACACTGCTGCTACTGGACAAAAACTTGATTAGTTAGATTGTAAACAGTCTGTTGCTGCTTATTGTTCTGACTGTTATTGTATTTATTAAAGGGGACCAAATGTAGGATATATAATTTTTTGTGGTTTATCTGTGGGCTATCCAGACCATTTTCAGTCAATTTTATACACAAAATAATGCTTAGATTAAAAAATATCCCCTTTCTAATTCTGCCAAATTTCACTTCCGTTCTAAACGACCGGTTTATGAATAATGAGGTCTGAAAGCCACGCCCTACAAAGACCTATTTACATTAACTACGCCCTCTGCAACAGCCAGTATCTCTAATATGTTGTTATTTTAAAATTAGCTCTTTTTTATTACTCATTTGACTTACTGTTAGTGCTAGTAGCTTAAGATAACTTACCAAAAGCCCTCTGCGCTTGCCGCCATTTGCAGCTCCTGTTTTTAGCATTAGCTCCGAGGCTAATGATAGCTTTTCCTCTCCGAGCGGGCGGTGTGCTCCGCTCGTTGCATGCGGCGCTTGTTGGAGCGTGCTTCAGTCCACACACAAAGTTCACAGAATGTCTCCAGTTAATTTATCCGCATGAGGCAACTTTTGACCGGACCCCCGGACGTCAAAAGTCAGTAGCTCGCAACAACTCCCGCACGCAGATGGTGTCTTCGCCGGCGGTCTGCAAAACAAAAGGCTTAAAAAAAAAAAAAAAGGAAATCCGCGACCGTGACGCGAACCTGTGTCCTTCGGATGACGAGTCCGGTTCATTACCTCTGGGCCAACCGTGCAGTTGTGCAAAAACAGACTTTCGTCGTATAAGAAATAATCACAACCACCTACATTTAGAACGCTGAAGTTTTGATTAGATTTTGATGAAGTGAAAGGTATTCTTAAAATAAATAAGTTGCTAATCTGAAAATATATCGATCAGTGGTGCTTGATGGCTCTTTTTTATTACTCATTACGCGAAGAGAGTGTGTGTGTGCACAGTTTTCTGCCGGCTTCGCGTTGGGAGCGATATTACACTAAAAATTGAACTAAAACGTAAAAATAACAATTATAAAGTATTATTATGTCGATGTATATTTCTAGTCTCACCCCGATTTCTCCGAAACAAAAGGCTTTAAAAAAAAGGGGGGGAAAAAAAAGATGCCGTTGACGGGACGCGATCTCCGCTCTCCTGCGTGGCGGTCAAGTGTCGTAACCGCTCAACCAAACTGACAGTTGTGCAACAGTAGTCCTTCATCATATAAGAAACAAGTCCAAACCGCTAGAGTGTGTGTGCACAGTTTCAACGAGACAGAGTTCATTCAAACAAGGTAATAAAACATTCTGGTTTTACTCGAGATGTGCTGCATGGCTGGAGCAGGGCAAACCCCTAGCCCCCCATGGGCTAAATAAATGAATAAATGACCGCCAGGTCAGCTCCTAAACCGCTAGGCAACCGTGACATCTTTTATACTCAAGTGGGTGGAGCATCACCAGGGGTTGCTAGGTGAGGGGCTGGACTCAGGTTTGAGGTGATTGGCTGCGGTTTGTGACATCACAAACCGCAGGAAGTGTGAAACGGAGCGTTTTTAATCACAGACAAATAAATCTACTTAGAGTAAATAAACCACTGGGTGCATTTTTTTGGCACAAGGACTGTTTTTTTATGAAGTAAATACCCAAAGTTTAGTAAAAAAACATTAAAAAGTGAATTTTGCATGTGTGGTCCCCTTTAAGATTTTTATTATTGTTAGTATAGTTTATTTATTGTAGAGTGCTGTTTATTTAAAATCAGAGTCAGAGTCAGAGAGTCTTTATTGTCATTTGCACCGCATGTGGTACATGTGATGAAAACGAGATTATGTACACGTGGTCCCAGTTACATCCAACAACAAATGCAAGAGAAAAACAGTAATAACATCTAGAATTAACTAAGAAAAACATCAACTAGAAATACACTAAGCCCTAATATAGTGGAAAAACATCATTATAAACAGCAGCACGAACATGAGTCTGTATGAGCAGATGGTCACAGATGAACACAGCAACAAGAAAAACAGATCAGCATCAGCATGATGTGATATTTTGCAGTGTTTATTTTTATTTTATTTTTATTTATTCATTCATGAGTCTAACAGCCTCAGGGTAGAAGCTGTTCCTCAGTCTAGTGGTTCTACATTTGATGCTCCTCAACCTCCGTCCTGAGGGGAGTGGGGCAAAGAGTGAGTGTGCTGGGTGAGTGAGGTCTTTCATGATGCAGGTGGCTCTTTTCCTGCATCTGGAGGTGTAAATGTCTGTGATGGTGGGGAGACTGACTCCGACAGACCTCTGTGCAGCCTTCACCACTCTCTGTAGAGCTTTCCTCTCTGCAACTGTGCAGCCTCCATGCCACACGTTGATGCTGGAGCACAGGACGCTTTCCACTGCACACCTGTAGAACGAGGTGAGAACTGGGCTGCTCAGACCAGCACGTCTCAGTCGTCTGAGGAAGTAGAGTCTTTGATGACCTTTCTTGATCAGGCTGGTGGTCATCCAAATGGGTCACTTTTATTTATTACTACAATACAATACAAACATATTTTTGGCACATAAAAATTTTGTAAGTCTTTATTTTGTAAAAAAAAAATAAAAAATTTGTACCGAAAAAACCGAAAATAAACCGAACCGAGCTCTCCTTGTAGTTGAACCGAACCGAAATGTGATTTTAGCGTACCGTTACACCCCTAGTTAAGATAGACTTGTTATCTTATAAAACCGCTCTACTCTTGGCACTTTGCTCGGCGAAACGCGTAGGTGACCTCCATGTATTGTCTGTACATCCAATGTATACCAGATTCGCCCTTGATGGGTCAAAGGTCACCCTAAGGCCTAATCCCGCATACACCCCCAAGGTCTTGACTTTGAACCACAGGAGTCTAGACTTTGATCTCTCCTCCTTCCCACCTGCTCCTGTACTCACTCAGGAACAGGAAAGGCTGAAGGCTTTCTGCCCCGTGAGAACTTTACGCACTTACATGCAGCGAACAGCCGAACGGAGAAAAACAAATCAACTGTTCGTGTGCTTTGCAGCACCTGCTACCGGAAAGGCCCTATCAAAACAATGCCTTTCACATTGGGTGACTGAGGCCATTAAAAGGGCGTACAGTTGCAAAGGTCAACAGGTGCCCTCTGGAGTGCACGCTCACTCCACTCGGGGCTTGGCCACCTCCTGGTCATTGTTCAAGGGCGCACCAGTTGCAGACATCTGTGTTACTGCGAACTGGAGCTCATTAAACACTTTTGCAAAGCATTACAGTTTGGATGTTACTGCGTGTGACGTCACTCAGGCTGTCCTTTCTAACACACGGTAGAAAGTAGCCGGAAAAGGGTAGCATGCCCTCTCCGGGTCGGGGACGAGGTCCTGCCCCAAGTGGAGGAGTTTAAGTATCTCGGGGTCTTGTTCACGAATGAGGGAAAACTGGAGCGTGAGATCGATAGGCGGATAGGTGCAGCATCCGCAGTGAAGCGGGCTCTGTACCGGTCTGTCATGGTGAAGAGAGAGCTGAGTCGAAAGGCAAAGCTCTCAATTTACCGATCGATCTACGTTCCCACCCTCATCTATGGTCATGAGCTTTGGGTTGTGACCGAAAGAACGAGATCTCGGATACAAGCGGCTGAAATGAGTTTTCTCCGCAGGGTGTCTGGACTCTCCCTTAGAGATAGGGTGAGAAGCTCAGTCATCCGGGAGGGACTCGGAGTAGAGCCGCTGCTTCTCCACATCGAGAGGAGCCAGTTGAGGTGGCTCGGGCATCTGGTTAGGATGCCTCCTGGACGCCTCCCTGGGGAGGTGTTCCGGGCATGTCCCACCGGGAGGAGGCCCAGAGGAAGACCCAGGACACGCTGGAGGGACTATGTTTCTCGGCTGGCCTGGGAACGCCTTGGGATTCCCCCAGAGGAGCTGCTCTTTGTGGCTAGGGAGAGGGAAGTCTGGGCCTCCCTACTTAGGCTGCTACCCCCGCGACCCGACCCCGGATAAACGGACGAAAATGGATGGTGGGATGGATGGATGGTAGAAAGTAGCCTTGAGATGCCTGCTGGTCAAGGGCAGACGTTCACACTAGCATGCATTTTACTGAGCATTTCAAGGGCGTGAATTACATTCCCATAGCAAGTATGTTACACCGAGAGACTGACTGATAAGGGAACTGAAAGTTATGCACCATAACTCGTGTTCCCTGAAGGAAGGGAACGAGGTCCAACATATCTGGCCCTTTTCAATGCTGAAAGCTCGGTGAAGTGCAATTTTGGAGAAAGATGGATGGGCGTCAGTCGCTTAAATACCCAGAGGGCGGGGCCTCTGGCGCGACGTTGACGCCCTAGCCATAAAGACGTGATTGTATTCTTTCAGGTAATCGCGCGGGGGCACAATTCCCATAGCAAGTATGTTGCACCTTGTTCCCTTCCTTCAGGGAACATGAGTTATGGCGCATAACTTTCAGTTTTTGTTCCCAAGTCTAACCACTCGAGAGGAAGAGGTGGTTATATGGCAAGCCAACGAGGACCAATTTTAAAATTGTCCTCTGGCGTCTAATAAATTTCGCTAAATACTACAATATATTTATTGAGCTTCAACCTCAAATAGACAGCACACTCAGTAAACAAAGAAGCTGTTTGGGTTATGAACTTTTAATTATTGTGTATTTTCACATCAAACGATAGTATTTAGTTCTGAGTCATCTCATTTTGCATCAAGTCTAGATCAAACACATAAAACAATTACTTCTCTTCACAACATGTGTGACAGCTTCTCTGCTTGAAGTTTATCCAACTTTTAGTTTGACATAGTCTATGGGGCACTTTTACAAGTTAGATAAGATAAATACAAAGTAGAACATGATTACTCTTCTTTTACTTTTATAGCTAAGTAAAACAAATTATAATTTAATTCACCTGCAAGAAGAAAAGTGTCTTTTTTGCCTCAGCTTAAGAGAAATTCATTGTCTGTTTAAAACAAGTAAGAAAAAGGAAGGACCAATTAGGATTTGGTATTTTTATTGTACTGAACCTGGGGTTGCACCAAACTGTATGTATGCATGTACTTTTAAACTCCTATTCTATTTTATAATTGACTGAATTTTATAATTTTCCACTATTTTATATTTGGATTGAATTTAAGAACTGAATTGAATAAACTCATCAAAGTGGTTCGTTTACACGTCCCAGGTTAGAGTTTGCCCTTGGCACAGTTGGAGATCATTAATCAAGTTGCGACACTAAGACTATATTTTTAGGTTTATAAATAGATCAATGTTTGAAGTAAAAGTCTGCCTATAGTATAGGTCAAGTACACACAATGTCTTGATGGATTTAATTAGGTATTTACATTCTCCCATGCATCTCCTTTGGGTAATGTCTTCAAAATTAGATTGTGTGTGAGTAAAAACAACGTGAAAATTCTCAAAGGCATTTAGTCATTAAGAAAATATGGACACAATCCCTGACAGTAGAGCACCCTCGACCCTGAGGGTCTGTTGGTACTAACAAAAAGGGTAGGCAGGGGAAAAGGCCAGGCCTGATTGTTGATAGTAGAGAGTTTGTGGCACAGGAAGCAAAGCAGGAGACAAATGGATCAACAGATGGTCTCCTTCAGATGCATCCCCGAGGATGACAGAGCAGCAAGGCACATGCAGAGAGAGAGAGAGAGGCTCTAAACGAGACAGGCAGAGGAAGTGGGCAGACACAGACAGAAAGAGGAAAAAGGAGGGCTTCGGCTGAAGAGCGTTTCCTTCTCTCTTATACTGGCTCCTCCTCGCCTTCCATCATGACCAAAGGACAACAGCTTTTACAGACTTCTCCGGGGTACATGGGCGAGGGAGTCAGAGGAGATGTGACTCTCCCAGAATAGCCCTCATTTGCAAAACAGTTCACACTTCACCAACTATACGTCAGCTGGGCAAAGAAGTGTCATGAGACAGACATGCAAAGGGAATTCTGTACAACTGTTAGCCTAATTGAAAAGATGCTGCAAACGTTGTCCATTTGCCTTTGTATTATTTGGGATTACTAGATGACAAAATGTAAATGATTTCAGTTGGGCCCACATTAAATATAGCCCCGTTCTACAGTTTGCTGTCATGCGTTTGTGTTTTGCAGCTTTTTAAAAACACGGGTCATTAGGATGTGGAGGCAGAATCCAGCATCTTAAATGAGAGATGCTGCAGGGAGCATTTAAAAATACATCCACCATAGCTTACGGTTATGTTTTAATTGGAAAGGTGACAGAGAGTATTTGCTTTGGAAACCAATTAAGATAGTAAAATAATTGTTTTTAACGCGCGGCTATGTCTATTTTTATTATTTTTTTTACATTTGCAGGGGTTCTTTGGTTTTATAGAAGCGCTGGTGATGCTTGCGCTTCTACGCTTGCAAAAATAATCACCTGTGCATCATCTTCAGACATCGTTCAGATTGAAGCACAGACACTGTGATTTCTTAAAAAAAAAAAAAAACACTGACACTTGTCATGAAGAATCACTTTGTTTCTGGGTTCAGTCGACTAAATTTCTCCTCACTGACTAAAGAACTGTGTTCTAGATTTCCAGACTTAGCAGATGAGCTGCGTCTGATCGGCACTGCGTGGGTTTTGGCTGCACACGAACCGTGATGTGCAACACGCTCTTCGCTCTGTTCACAGCTCACACCTACACATGACCCTGGGATTCTGGGGCTGCAGCTTAGCGTTTGTGAACGGTATTGTTAGATCACTTGTGTGCTTGACTGCACAACTCCACCTGATTAATGGCTGGAATCGCTCATATTAGGTGCTCTGCAAATAAAAAGCATTTAATTGCTGTAATCACATAAAAGCTGTCTTTGTTTGCAGCTTGAGTTTAAGTCTGCATGTATTTTCTTTTCCTTTAAATTCATTCAACCTTTATTTATACAGGCTAGCCTCGAATGACCTGACCAAATAACTTGGACAGAAACAGTGCGCCTCTGTCATAAATCAAACCATAATTCGAGCTGATCGGATACAGTAAAGTTAATGCATGCAAACAAATTTGCACTACCGTATTTTCCGGACTATAGGTCGCACCTGAATATAGGTCGCATTGTCCAATTATTGCCAAAAAATTGAAAAAATCTAGATCGCACCGGAATATAGGTCGCACCTACGTCACCGCCGACGTAACGCGTCATCCACCGCTGACGTGACACGTCACCGCTGAGACAACCCGGAAATATGGACCGAGTGTTTAGCTCTGTTGCAAATGTCTGCCACAGGAGCGCACAGCAAGGCTTTTAAGAAGATTAACACGGTAAAAACAATTATTTGTTTGCTAAAAATTATAGCTGACATTATAGCACATGGGTTAGTGGTTTATTAGCCGAGTAGTTTATTAGCTATTTGCTAAAATATACACGGAAATAAAACGGAAGCTAACACGAGACGATTCCGTCTAAAACAACGAATAAAAAAATCAAATTTTATCTCAAATGTTTCATCCAGGGCAACAGTTTGTAAAGTAAAGCCATATAATTACACTCTGTAAGCAGAAAAAACATCCACCAAGTGGTTTCTGAGCTATATATCTAAATAGTAGGTACATGTATCTGTTTACGGAAGCTAACCGCTAATAAAAGATTGTTTAAAAAAAAAAACTCAAACAACTCATAAAGCTACTCACTTGTAAATGTCCATACAGTGATTACATTCTGTAAGTTTCAGAAAAATCTGCAGAGTGGTTCTTGACTTATCTTGCAAACAAACAGCTAACAAATGGTAAATGGAGCTTATTTATACAGCGCTTTCCAGCGCAAAATTGGTCTAAAAATATGGGAAAAAAATCCATAAATAGATCGCACCTCTCTATAGGTCGCAGGGCATGCAAATTAGGCAAAAAGTCATGACCTATAGTCAGAAAAATAAGGTAATTAAAAAAAAATTAATAACAAGTGATTGTTTACAGCTTGTGATGCTTTCACTACAGGTTGCATGTCGTTTCTGCTTTACTTGACATCTATTTGTTCCCTCTCAAAGCTCGAGATCTTCTCCGAGATGTGTTTGCTTTGACAAAAGAAACAGGCGCGTCAAATAAGAGGGAAATGCCCTGAAGCTGAACTAAACACAAAAAGACAAACGTAACTGATCTTTATTTAAGTCGGCCGCCTTGAATTATTTAAAACCAATCCAGAGAACACAGGTTCTTTGAGCATGAACCTTTAAAAGGTCACGTCAAAGAAAATCTTTTCAGTTCATCTCTGTGGTTAAAACAAAGATTTTTTAAATACGGCATCCAACGTATCTGCACACATCAGCTGGATTAGATGTTACATTTGCGTGACAGTTTTTTCCACCACACAAATAAACTGTGTGAGTTAATAACAGTCATGGTTTTTCTATCGTGCTTTAAAAACTAGGCTGCCTTGACAGGAAAGTAGAGCGCTTGCTGGTACGTCATAGAGAGCTGACATTTTCTCCTTGTGGCAGCACAGAGACATGGTTTCAGCTCTGATCTTAGTCGGAGTGGCAACAGTGACTGTGGTTTGGTGAGATCAGGGTCAGGTCACACCTGTCTGATTGCATCGTCCTTGGTGGACACACAATGTGTGTGTGTGTGTGTGTACCCCTGGAAGAAACATTGCTTTTCTTTTCCCCTTAGGGTCAGTTAATACACAGTGTGACAGTACCTTCTCTCTCTGAGCTTCATTCGTTGTCTAGAAGTGTATGAACACTCTAGCTATGTTTACATGGGCAAAATTCTGTGACCGGGTTGAAATGTGTTCTGATTGCATAATTAGATAGCACCGTTTACATGGGCACAATCCGTTCATGACGAGCATTTACATGCAGAAGGCTTTTATTCTGATCAGATGTTCTGACATGCGCAGAGTGGTACACTCCCCTTAAAAAAAAAAAAAAAACGAAGAGGAAGATACTTTCGTGAAAACCACAGAAGAAGAAGTTACTTCCGGGACGAAAGTAAACAGACGCGTCAAAAATGGACCCGCGCCAGACTGTAATGACGGCAATGGAGTTTTTACTGCACTCGCTGATTGAACTACAGGTGAAGCAGCGCGTGTTTAGTTTTTTTATTCACAGGATGAGAGCGCTGGACGTCCTCTGTCCTCCAAGCTGTCGTGGACAACTTTTGGTAAGACGATAAAAATGCTGTATGCTAATAAACTTTTTTGTCTTTTCTTTTTCTACCTGTCTGCGTGATACTGTCTGTATTTGTTATTAATTACTATTCTTCCTCTGTTTTCCTGTTTCTGGAGCATCAGTTGCAAGATGCCAGGCAGTGCCATGATGCCAACGTCCTGCGCCACTCAGACCTCTATCAAAGGGCTCATCTGTTGACAAAAGTAAGGGTAATATTTACTATATTGCATTTAGTATTACTACAACGATTACAGCTAAGTATCTCAAAGTAGAGATGCTTAGCTGTAAAGTTTTATTTAAAAAAATGTTTGTTTGAACCATATCTTTAAACAAATAGTTAAATATTGCCAAAATGTAAGGATAACATTTACTATATTGTATTTAGTTTTACAACAATTACAGCTAAGTATCTCAAAGTAGAGATGCTTAGCTGTAAAGTTTTATTTAAAAAAATGTTTGTTTGAACCATGTCTTTAAACAAATAGTTAAATCTTGCCAAAATGTATGTCTAACATTTACTATATTGTATTTAGTATTAAACTATTACAGCTAAGTAATCAGTAGACATACTTAGCTCTTTGGATGTTTTTACTGACATCCAAAGAGCAGGTGATTTCCAAAGGTGGGCGCCAGACCGCTAGGGAGCGCTAAAGCGCTAATCCGCTTACAGTGGACCTAAACTTTTTGTCAGCGTTTTTGTGGATTGACTAACTTTTATAATTCATAAGCGGATTTGTGCTATTTTTATTTAAAATGCAGTACCGCTAATAACTAATTATCTATCAGTAAAAACCAATAAACTTATTTACAAGCTCTTATGCTGCTTGTTTTACCTTTTTCCCCACCGTAAAGAGCAGAGAGGAGGGAGGGTGTGAGGGGGAGCAGAGGGGAGAACAGACTCGGATCTACCATGTAGGTAAATGATGCCGTTGCCTGGGGATCCCATCAGCATGGGGCCCCGGCCCCGCCGCGCCCCGGCCAGTCACCTACATCCCTAACATTGATCCTGCTTGTTAATGTACATTTAACATAAAAATAATTATAGTTACGATGAAAACGATCATTAAATACGCAATAAAAAAACGGTCGATTTCTTTATCCCCCTACTAAAAATGGACTATTCCATCTTGACATCTTCCGGGTCAGAGGTGAACTCAGGGGCTAATTCTGTGGCTAGCTGGCTGCGCTCGGTCTCTTCATAAATCCGCAGAGAACCCCGCTGTTTCAAGCCAAATTAACGTGGCCGGATGATTTTATTGTGTGTTTTGTGTTGACCATTCGACGGTGAGTCGTTATTTTTATGTATTTTAGTTACTTTTCATTAAATCTGTTGACTACCTATAGACGCTAACTCTGTGTCCAGCTGGTTGGTTGTGCTGGGTTTCTTGGATAAATCCGCAGAGAACCCCGCTGTTTCAAGCCAAATTAACGTGGCCGGATGATTTTATTGTGTGTTTTGTGTTGACCATTCGACGGTGAGTCGTTATTTTATGTATTTTAGTTACTTTTCATTAAATCTGTTGACTACCTATAGACGCTAACTCTGTGTCCAGCTGGTTGGTTGTGCTGGGTTACTAATGGATAAATCCGCAGAGAACCCCGCTGTTTCAAGCCAAATTAACGTGGCCGGAGTATTTTATTGTGTGTTTTGTGTCGACCATTCGACGGTGAGTCGTTAGTTTTATGTATTTGGGTTACTTTTATGTATAAATGCGGTGGCGACACACCCGTGTATTTGAGATTTAAAAGTGGTTTTAGGGATTAAAAGTTCATTCTATTTTTTGTTAATTTCGTGGCCGAATAGAATATATGTACGTAAAGTATTAAATAAATCCTTTGATTTTTGTAATTTCATCCTTTTAGGATCATTTTTGTTACTTTTCAGTTGGCAGTGTAGTGCAAATTTTGCATAACGCTGCCGGCTATATATAAATATATATAAATATATAAATAGCGGATTAGATTAGCTTCCCCTAATTTTCATAAGACATTTGTGCTTTTGAAATTGTGGACCTAAAATTTTTTATAAGCGTTTTAGAAATTGTGGAACTAATTTTTTAATTAGCGTTGCCCACCACTGGTGATTTCCATGCAGCATCTTCCTACTTCCACAGACTGTCTTCCATCAACCATGGTCATCTTAAAAATATAGTTCAGAAACATTTGAAATGGGTTTCTTGGTAAAAGCTAGATACTTAGTTCAAATCCTGCTAAGACTATATTGATGATATTTACAAACAAGCCTGATTTCCAAAATTTCATCAAATGTACTGCAGGAGCATTTTTGTAAGCCTTTAAACACCGTTAATTTCTCAATACACAGTAATTTACACGGGGATCTGTAGTTATAGAATAGAATATTTGCAAATAGTTTTTTATATAGTAATAGTAATATAGTTTTTGCAAAGATGAAAACAAACACCAGAAGGAACCACATGCAGCACTTCTACGACATCCAGGGGTCACGTCCAGAGGGGTTGTCTGAATATTTCTGCTGACATAATGAAAAGTAAAACTGATGGTAAAGCAATGGTTTAAAATGCAGTGAGTTTTCAAAATAAGAGCCGTCTAAAAGTGACAAAATCTGGTTCAAAAATATGTCCATTTGGACCTTATGACAAACTTTAAATAATTACAGATTTGTTTCCAAAAGCCACATCAAAACTGTTCTCGTGGCTCAATGAGACTACCTGTACAAATAAAGGGAAAAATAAAATAAAATACAGCTCTACTATATAAATGTTACAACATTTCATACTATTATTATTATTTATAGCTCTACAGTGCTGATAATTTTGTACTGAATTGGTATTTTGGTTGAAGCTTCATGAAATTTTCACCTTGTTGGAATCTGTGTTTTGATTCGGTAATTTCTTTAATTCTTGTGTTTCCTGCACTTCCCAGTGTTCTCTTCCTTACCGTCAGCTCCTGCTCCACCTGTCTCAAATCATAATCACCCCAGGTGTTTGTCATTTTATCTTGTCAGCCTCCATTTAATTTCAGCGTCGCTGCGTCTCCTCCTTCGTCTGCGCATTGTGCTTCCCAGCCTGTCATGTCTGTTCCTCCATCGTTCCCTCCATTTTGTCCAAGTAAGTTTTTGCTGCACCGCCAGCTTTTCTTTAGTTTTTGTAAAATAAATAGACTCTTGTTTTACCTCGGAGTCGCCTGTGTCTGCCAGCACGCGGGTTCAACTCAAGCTGCAGATCATGTCAAATGTGATGACTGCCTGCTCCAGATGTTTTTCAAGCTTGAAAAAAAAAAGAGGCAATGTTAAGATTTATAAAATAGCATTTGGGTTGCTATAAAATCTTGGAGATTGGTCTTGTGTTAAGATGGTAGCAATCCTATACAGCTGTGTTGGACTAGCTCTTAGCTCAGACTTAAACTCTGTTTCTACAAAATGGGGTCATTCAAGAAGCTATTTCCACCTGGCAAGATCCTATTTATAACTTACACAGAAAGCCACTTGCAAATGACCAAACTATGCATTTAAAATATAGAAATACCAATGTGTTTTTTTATTTATAAATAGGAAAACATAAAGCTCACCATGCTTGATGTCACATGATGCATTCTGCAGCATCATCATATTTTATCCATATGTGCATGGCACTAACTCAACCTAACCGAGCGTCTGCGTTTCTCTCTGAGCCGAGCAGATGATTTCCTACAGCCTTGCTCCTCCACATTAAAATTGCTCTATTGATTATGATTTAAATGTCTGTTTCCTATACAGGGGGCTATAACTCAAGAGTGTAGCGGAAAAGAAGTGACGATAATGATCACTTTGACCCCCAGACATCTCTCTTAGCCCGGTTTCCCAGATAATGGAATGTGGGTAAGCTAATGATAGAAGGTGAAAAAAAGAGTGAGGAAGGAAGGGGGTGGCACTTGTTATGGCGCCAACCAGGGAGCTTGTGCTTGGACAGACACAGGAAAAGACTGGGAGACGTGGTATAAAGGACAAGAAGGAGAATGAGCATAACAACAGTGATGTAACAGTGAGGATGTTTTTTTTTTAAAGCTTTCAATTGAATTTGCATTAGCTTTTAGTTTGTCATGTTCGCTTTCTTTCTCCCACTCATCCTCTCCCTCTTTGGGGGTTCCTGTTAACAAGGCAGTCTGTGTCCAAACTCTCCTCTGGTTCTAACCCCCCTGCCAACACCACCACCTCGATCCAGTCCTTTTTGGCCTCTCTCTCTATCTCATCTCCCTCCCTTTTCTTTTCTTGGGGAAATAAAGACCCACACAGTCGCAGCCTCGACAGCCCCTGCTAAGAATTCTTCACTACAAAAGAGCTCCAACTTCCCCCAAGCCGGGCCCGGGCTGAATGGGAGCCTCAGGGGTCTGGATGAGAAGCATAGGCTAGAAGGGCCACATAAAGAGCCAGTTGTCAAACTCACGATGAGCAAAGGGTATACCTAGTGGTCCATCGTTTCCATTTCAGCCCCTTTTTTTCTTTCAAATTTGGGCTCCAGCACACTAACAAGTTTTTTTTTTACAAAAAAAAGGGTGAGAATATAGAAGAGGGAGAGCTCCTGTATGAAGGCGACGGTCACTTGGATTACAGCTTGCCAGCCAATAGCACGGCTGAAGCGCAAACTGATCTGAGAGCAGGAGGTTGAGAGAGACTGAGGACAAGCACAAGAAAGCCTCTTTATGGCAGCCTGAACACAGAAGGCCATTTACCAACACCGCATCCTTGTGTTCCGGTGAAAGAAGGGAAACGCTCGGAAAGATGAAACTGCATTTTTTCCCCCCGATCATGTCCAAATTACTGAATATAACATGATTGTTAATCAAATTAGGGAATGCATAAAAAGAATGTATGCATGAGCTGGCACCATCAGAAATAAATATGCCAGGCTGCCAATGCCTAAGCAGTGAAGCACACATGTTAAAATTTGGACGTTACTCTCGCGTTTTTGTCAAAATGTTTGATTTGCTACTCCACCCGAAGTTTTACAAAAAGTGATGCAAACAATACATTAAAACATGCAGCTCAATCAGCTACAGTGTGCTACAGCTTTAGTACGTTGGAGGGCGTACTAGATGAAATACTAGGGATGCACTGATCAACATTTTCTTACTTCCGATCCGATCCCGATACTTAAATCTGGATATCTGCCGATACCGATCCAGTTCCAATATCATCATCATCATTGATTTTATATGAGGCTGTAATAATCTCCTCTCAAGTACAATGTGTACACATATATGCATGCATGTCCAAAAATGCAACTTGAGGTAAGTTTTATTAATGTTGGATAAGTTTTAAAGTTATGATTAAATTCTGCTGACACAAAATGTGATTTTTTTTTATTCCTAGCTCTAAAGTGAATATTAAAGTGATTAATTTAAGGGATTGTTTGTTTAAAGTTATTTTATATATTCTTTTAAACAGTGGCAGACTTAGACATTTTGGGGCCCCAGGCAAACCTTTGTAAAGGGGCCCTCCCCCAAGTCAGCCTAAATGTACCATTAGGCCCTGCCCTGAAGGTCAAAGATTTTCATGTTAATACTCTAATACTGGGAACTAGACAATAAAAACAACCGTTTTTTTCTCTACTTTAATAAGGTACAACTATCCTTTAAAGTATTTTTACGTTTTTCCACTCCACTTTCGTATCTTCGCGTTGGCTTCATCTGTTTTCCATCTCCTCTGTCTTCCCGCTAAAGCCTACTGAGCACTTCCTGGATTTTTGGGTGATGTGTAATGCTCATTAAGGCTAGGCGCCTGACCATGGCCAGATATGGTAAATAGGCAGTCAGAAAAGGTTCAGCTGAGGAGCCTGTTGTGTGAATAAAACACCATCAGACAAGAAGCACGTTTTAAGTTGTTTGTATTGTATAGACTTAGGAAGGTATTTATAATAATATTGTTTGTAATAATAATCCTTTTCTTTACCATACCATACCATACCATACCAACTTTATTTCTAAAGCATTTTATAAAACTGTGAGACCAAAGTGCTGTACACAAACATAAAATACAGTACAAAAATAAAATGCAGTACAAAATTAAAAAGGTCAGATAAAAGACTAGCATTAAAATAGTAAAGTTTCACACAATAAAACAAAATCAAACATCTCGGATCGCGTCAAAAGCCAAAGAGTATAACTCAATTTCTTTGAGTATAACCAATAGACAAAATACACACAACAAAACAGACCCTAATTACAACCAATAGACAAAATACACACAACAAAACAGACCCATTACACCAGAGTTCTTTTTTTTCTCTATTTTAAATCAGTTCTTGAATCCCGGATGATTAAAGGTCCATCAATCAATAATCTGGTAGTTTGTAGTTCATGATCCAGGGTAATATGTCCAGAAAAAAACAAATAGTTTGGTGCAATTTAAGTCCTACCGCACAGCTGCGGTGATCCGGTAGCTTGCCATCCTGGGTGGGAACAGGGGGTGAAAAAAACCCTGACCTAAACAAGGTCATAAACAAAACAAAAATTAGCATTACTATATACACAGGACTAAACTGTTATCAAAAATAGTTAAACATTCACATAGTTAAACATTCACAAAAACAAATAAAATAATTCCAGCAGGTATTTTTCAAGAATCATTCAAATGTCCTGTTAAGCACCTTGGTCAATGCAAGGCATTGTAGGAAGGTGCTATACAAATAAAGTTTATTATTATTATTATTATAACTTCAATTCAAAGACCACATCAACAGTACAGATCAAATTAAAGTTACAGATCAAGTTTTAAAGTGCACTTCCAAGTTGTATCCAAGTTTAATTCATATAAGAGTCAATTAAGCTTAATTTACTTCAATATTGTTTCAAAAAACAAATAGTAATTTCTTTTTTGTTGCGCAACCCAAAATAAATTAAACCAATTCCAAATTTCTATAGGCAGTCAACAGATTTAATGAAAAGTAACTAAAATGATCCTAAAAGGATGAAATTACAAAAATCAAAGGATTTATTTAATACTTTACGTATATATATTCTATTCGGCCACGAAATTAACAAAAAGAGAATGCTCTTTTAATCACTAAGACCACTTTTAAATCTCAAATCCATGAATGGAGTGGGCGTGTCGCCACCGCATTTCTATTTCATAAAAGGAACCCAAATACATAAAACAAACGACTCACCGTCAAGTGGTTGACACAAAACACCCAATACAATCCTCCGGCCGCGTTAATTTGGCTTGATACAGCGGGGTTCTCTCACGATTTATGAAGACGCCAAGTACAAACAGCTAGCCACAGCGTTAGCAGTTTAATAATGGCGGAGTTCACCTCTGACCCGGAAGATGTCAAGATGGAATAGTCCATTTTTAGTCGGGGGACACAGAAATCGACCGGTTTTTGTATTGCGTTTTTAATGATCGTTTTCATCGTAACTATAATTATTTTTATGTTAAACGTACATTAACAAGCAGGAGCAATGTTAGGGATGTAGGTGACTGGCCGGGGTGGGGCCGGGGCCCCTGCTGATTGAGGGTCCCTGCTGATTGGGGGCCCCAGGCAACGGCCTCATTTGCCTACATGGTAGATCCGCGTCTGCTTTTAAATAATGGGGTGATATAAGATTTTTTTCTTCTTTCTGCACTCTTTTCATTCAATGTTTTCTTTTTGATGAATTTGTTTTATTTTGTCTCTTTTAAATTAATGAATAAATTACAGTAGTTAAATAAAATATTAAACTAGCTGCTCGCAATGCAGATGCTGAAAACCTAAAAGCAGCCTCTTCCCTCATGCTGAACACTCACGCTGACACCCCCACACACACTTAGCGCATGGCTCACATTTGTCTGTCTCACCCTCCCCACCCAACCCCCTCCACCCAAAAAACTGTACAATATAAGCAACGCGCTGCTGAAATGTTTCTCACTCCTCTGCCCTGCTCCTACACTGCGAGCGGCTTTGTCTCTGCCCCCCCACCCCAAATCTGTCAGTATAAGCGTTGCGTAGCTCAGGACGTGTCTCTACCCCCCCGGAAAAAGACGAGATGAGCGCCCCGTCATGGCAAGTTATGTAGGGGAAACACTAGTGTAAAATACTTCACGAAGCGGACATGTTACAATGAAAAGTCGGCTAGCTGCTAGCTAAGGTGCTACTCACCAAAACAAGCCCAACTGAGTACTCACTCAGTCCTCACGCTGTAGCTTGCTGCAAACTATGAAATGGGATTTCCTGAATTTGAGGCGGGTCTTGTTACTCTGGGTTCATGAGACACGCCTCCGTTTAGGAAATCCATTACATAGCTTGAAGCCAACGTGCATCATGGATCGGAAAATATCGGCAGGTTGGATCAAAAATCCGATACGTAAATGATGCTGGTATCGGAGGCCGATACTGATACCGGATTGGCCCCATCCCTATAAAATACCAAATCAAAGTTGAACTTTACATGTCAAACCTGACATTTTCAGTATTGCCCCTTATGAAAGGTGAAGGTGGACAATATTTTTTTGTCTGTGCCTGTGTTCATGTGTCTGTTGCTAAAATATTTCAAGGACTACTGGATGAGTTTTATTGAAACTTGTAGAAGATTACCTTTGGATGTACATCTACAAATGATTGTCTTTTGGAGTCATCCTAATTCAAATTGGTCAATTTTAAAGATATTATCCTAAAATTTCTTCTGGTGACAGCTGTCATGGATCCTCAATACCTGTACATATTTTATGCATGAACAGACTGTGATTTTTTTTCCTTAATTGTCTTTTACTATTTGACGGCAACCATGTCTGTCTGTTGGCAAAATACAACATGAACCACTGAACAAGTTTCGATGAAGCTTTCAGTATGGAACATGTAGGATTATACTTAACAGCGGTGGGCACAAATAAAAAAGTTTGATTCACTAGTCACTCATTTTCTAAACAAAAAATAGCTTTGCTAATGTTAAACCATTAAACAGATATTTTTATGAAGATGGGAAGTTAACAATAAAATGTTAACCCAACAATTTTCAGTCAGGTCATCTGGACAGTTTCTTTTTTTTGGTTCTGAAATGTTTCACCTTCCATCCAGAAGGCTTCGTCAGTCAAGGAAACACACAACACAAAACTGATTCTTCCCCCAACAGCTTACTCCAAAGTGGAAGAAACCTGTTATGTCAGTGCTAAGATGGTCTCTTTGGCACGCCCCCTCCTCCGGTGCCGGCCCTCTCCCTCATCGACAGTCATGTCAAACTGGTTCAAAACCAACAAAGTCCATGCTCAATAATCCAGGTATACAATCCAACAATTTTCAGTCAGGTCATCTGGCCAGTTTCTTTTCTTTGTGCTGAAACGTTTCATACCTGGATTATTGAGCATGGACTTTGTTGGTTTTGAACCATGTTTGACATGACTATCGACGAGGGAGAGGGCCGGCACCAGAGGAGGGGGCATGCCAAAGAGACCATCTTAGCACCCAACATAACTGGTTTGATCCACTTTGGAATAAGCTGTTGGGGGAAGAATCAGTTTTGTAATAATAATGTAATAATAATCATTTTATTTAAAAGCGCCTTTCAGGACACCCAAGGACGCTTAACAAACAAACACAGTTCAAACATCAGCAGTAACAAATTGAAATATGAAATACAAAATAATTTAAAATACTGTACATTTAGTCAAATTAACGATAAGCTAGTCTAAAGAGATGTGTTTTCAGGGCTGTCTTGAACAGAGAAAGGGAGGTGGTGTTTCGAAGGTCTGGCGGTAGAGCGTTCCAGAGGTGAGGGGCAGAGCAGGTGAAGGCCCTGCTCCCCATGGTGGAGAGGCGGGCAGAGGGTACATGGAGATGTAGCGAAGAGGAGGATCTGAGAGAGCGTGATGGGATGGAGATTTGTAGGAGGTCAGATAGATAAGGAGGGGCAAGGTTGTGGATAGATTTGAACGTGAGGAGTAGAATTTTGAAGATGATGCGTGATTTAACCGGGAGCCAGTGGAGCTGCTGCAGGACAGGAGTGATGTGGTTATAGTAGGAGGTTTGAGTGATGACACGGGCAGCTGAGTTCTGGACCATCTGTAACTTGTGGAGAGATTTGTTGGGGAGGCCGTAGAGAAGGGAGTTGCAGTAATACGTTGCAGTTGTGTGTTTCCTTGACTGACAAAGCCTTCTGGATGGAAGGTGAAACATTTCAGCATTAAAAAAAAGAAACTGTCCAGATGACCTGACTGAAAATTGTTGGATTGTATACCTGGATTATTGAGCATGGACTTTGTTGATAAAGTGCTAAACTTTTATCATACACTGCTGTCACTGACACAGTAACAATTTCTGTAATGTGGCAATGTTGTGAGTGAACACACTTCAAAATGGTTCATGAATAACAAGCAAATCATCCCATTCAGAGGTGAGCTTTCAGAAATGAATCCGGTCCATCGGAACCAAAGAGGCAGAGCAGAACTCAGCTGTGTTGAAGCGAGTGATGCATTCAATGTGTGTCAAACGTCTCCCTCGTGTCATTAACTATGATGAATTAACTCATTTTGGCGATCCTGTTAGTTCTTAACTACTTTTATAAAATAACTACCAATTTGCTGTGCATCATCATTAATATTCTCTCTGTAATTAATCTGTTTGTATTAAAGATGTGTGAAATGCATGAGAGTCAAGTCCCAGAGACAGTGTGAGTAAATGGAGCTTACTTATATAGCGCTTTCCAGCCCCCTATGAGGGGCCCCAAAGCGCTTCATAGTACCAACCATCCACCCATTCATACACCCATTCATACACCGGTAGCGGCAGACTGCCATGCAAGGCGCCAATCAGTCCTATCGGGAGCAACTCGGGGTTAAGTGTCTTGCCCAGGGACACAACGAGGTATGCAGTGACCGGGGATCGAACCCGGGACCTTCCGGTCCTGAGCCGGCTGCCTTGCCTCTACACCATCTCGGCCCCTTAGTGTTGCAAAGCATGCTGGGAGGAATTAGGTGTCCAATGTTTCTGATTGTTTCTGATTTTTCTGTGTGATATTTTTTTTTTTCATTGTTATTTTCCTGTTTTGGTTTGGTATTCATGTTAAAGTTTCAATTATTGGCTGTAAACTGACACCACAAGTCAAATACTGTTTGTGGTAGATCTGAGGGGGGAAAGCACTGCATAATTGGTGATGACACTGGGTGATGCTTAGCTTTATTTAGCGCTGCATAGCATCACTCTGTGTAAATTTCCATTGTCCTGAATTATTTTTGTGATTTCTTTTTAGTGCCTGAATGACACTCAAATTTTTGTCTTTCAAACAAACAAACAAAAAATAGCAGACAATACTACCCTATTTAAATTCAGTAGGAGTAAATTCAGCTATTTTTCAAAATTAGCAAAAATGCCAATCTACTACAGTACATGGAAAGTGAGCTATGCTATTAGCGGCTTAGTGGACCCATGTCCACCACTGATACTTATTTACTCAAAACATCCTCAGCAACACACCATACACACGTCTTAAGCATTTCTAGACCTAGAGGACCAACCTTTAGTTAAAGCTGAAAAGTGCAAATTCCATGTGTCCCAAGTAACTTTCCTTAGATTTTTGTTTTAGAGTGGGTAGATACGATTGGAGCCCGACAAGGTCAAGGCAGTGGAAGAATGGCCAGTATCTGAGAACTGCAAGCAATTACGATGCTACCTAGGGTTTGTAAAGTTTTACTGTTGCCTCATCAGAGACTAAAGTTGGGTAGCTGCCCCTCGCACACAGCTTACCTCTACTCTTCAGATGTTCATCTGGACTCCAGAGGCTGATTCAGCTTTTCACAAGTCAAAAGAGTTATTTATTGGTGCAGTCATTTTGTCACACCTTGATACCTTATGTCAATTTGATTTAGACGTGTATTCATCAGATTCTGGACTGGGATGAAATACTCCGTCCCTGTGCTTTTATCTTTCGGCAATTATCCCAGGCTGAAAGAAACTTCCGTATGATGTGGGCAACCAGCGACTTTTAGGTATTAAACTAGCTCTTGAAGAATCAAGGAATTGGTTAGAACAATCTGAGTTTCCTTTCATCATTTGGACTGATCACAAGAACCTGGCCTACATACAAAATGCAAAGAGTCTAAACTCGTGTGAAGAACATTGGTCACTTTTCTTTGCCAGATTCAATTTCATCATTTCCTAGGGGCCTGGTTCTAGAAGTGTCAAACCCGTCTCATCAGTTCTCTTCTTCAGGGCTCCTGAAGAGAACATTCTTCCTCCCTTGTGCACTGTTGGAGTTATGACCTGGTCTATTGAGAAGGTCATCAGAGAGGCTCAACAAAATTTGCCTATTACAGGTGAATTTTGTTGGTATACACAGCATGATACTTTTCATTAAAACACATTTCTGGTGGACCTCATTAAATAATTGTATTAAGGAGTTTGTTGCAGCCTGTTCCACTTGTGCCCAGAATAAAAGAAGCAACCAACCACTAGCCAGGCTCTTCCAACCATTGCCCACATCCTCAGTCCCACATGGCTATGGATTTCATTATTAAATTATTTGTATCGGAATGTAACACAGTCATATTCACCATCATTGACAGACTTCCTCCACTATCCAAGTTCCCCTCTGTGCTGGAGACTGCTTAACTCATGGTTCTTTATGTGTTCTGTTTTCATGGGGGTCCCTTTGGGTGGAAATCTTTTTGCCAGGCCCTGGGAGCTACATTTAACCTTACTTCAGGTTACCATCCCCCCGTCAAACTGTCAAACTGAAAGATGCAACTCAGATTAGATTAAGATAATAATAAGATTTGGAAGCTGCCTTAAATTGCATGATAGCGAGCAATTCTTCCACTTGTTTCCAGCACTTACCTTGGGTAAAACATGCACATAACTCTCACCCACTCAGTTACTGGTTTTCCCCCATCATGTTGCTGCTGACAAAAAAAATCTGTTTCATGTTGCCGTGTTCATTCGTGTCCATCTGCTCATACAGAATGCTGTTTGGAGTAATGTTTTCTATGATAATAGTGCTTAGTGTATTTTTAGTTGATGTTTTTCTTAGTTCATACCATAGATGTTATTACAGATTTTCTTTTACATTTTATTGTTGGATGTAACTGGGACCCTGTGTACATAGTCTCGTTTCATCACATGTACTATATGCGGTGCAAATGACAATAAAGATTCTCTGACTCTGACTGACTCTTGATGTGTACAGTACTTGGGATATTATCTTCCTATTTTCCCCAGCCAGGAGTCTGTCATTATCATCCCCTCGATACAACACCACCTTCACAAATGCTACAAGGTTTGGCAGTGGACCGAAGAGGCCTTCCTTCATACTGCCAAAAAAAAAACAAGTGTTTTGCAGATTGGCACAGATCTTCAGCTCCTATCTACCCCCATGGATGTAGAGGCAGGGCAGCTGACTCGGGACCTAGAAGCCCCAAGTTTGATCCCCAGTCACTGCAGATCTTGTGGTGTCTCTGAGCAGCACACCCTATCCCCAAATCCCAAATGCTCCCCGGGCACCTTCAATAGCAGCCCACTGCACCACCTGATGGTGTATGAGTTCAATGCAGAGAGCCAATTTCGCCAGTGTATGGGGACATTCAATGATGACGATACATAACACATTATTATTCTCTTCCAGCTTCTACCCTAACCCTTTGGGCACTGTAAATAAAGTCACTTGAATATATGAGTCTCTTTTCATTAATAATTTTCATTAATCTGTGTACTAAAATATATTAATTATGATAGTAGAGTTACAAATAAACTTTTGAAGATAAATCAATTTAAGATGGCAAGCCACCTAAACTTAAAAAAACACATAACAGGCTAAAATTTTGTCAATTTTACAGATACAGTACCATGATCCATTTGTTGCGCTCATGCAATAAGTAGCACGTATTGCACGAGTAATACAACTGAATCACTTTTAGAGTCCATCAAATTCAAGATGGCCGACAGAGCTAATCAACTTTACCAAACCCAAAAATAGGTATAACTCATTTAACAGATTAAATGTTTGTGGTAGTTGCAAAAAAAAAAAACGTCATCAGCACATACTGTGAGCATGACTTTGTATACAGTTACTTTTATGATTTGACTAAAAAGGGTACAACTCTTGTTGTTTCTTAACAAGAGAGAATCTTAAGCTAAAATTTTGGTGTGAAGGTTAGTGGGTGATATACATTCCTTTAATAAGAAACAAAGGGCCTGCGTATGTGTGCATATGTGTGTGTTTTATAGTTGTTGCACAACCGCAGCTTTAGCTTAACTTTTGAGCTGTTTTGGAAATCAATATTGCTTGGACAAATTTTACACCTTTTCAAAAGCTCATTAATGTAGATACTTTTGTCTTCTGTTCCCCAATGTGTCTCTCACTGCTAAAAGTCTTACAGTTTTCTCTCATAAGTCAACAGAGTGCAAAGTGAACATATCCACATTTTTATTGACTTCCATTGTATTTGAGCTTTACTTTTTTTTAATTTTATTATTCTAATGTAGAGGTTCTTTGTAACCTACCTGTATATCTATATAAAACAGTGTCAACAAATAAAAATGAACACAAACGACCCACCAAAAGTTTTGCCATTCTGGTCTGAAATGTTTTCAGCACAACATCATCTTTTAAAAGTGAAACAGATTTTTTTAGGCCCAATTTCTAATTGGAATAATGATCAGATGACCTTAAATGACAACACCAGAAGTTACAGGAGACCCTGAGTTTAAACTGAATGGAAACACTGTGTATGTCTTTGCTGAAAACATTGCCACACTGAAGACAGAAAAGGTGTGAGCAGCTTAAATGTACATATGATGGAAAAAGTTGGTTGGATGATATTGAAGATGAAGATGCATACTGTGCAGCTTTACATTCACACACGCCCTGAGCCTCTGACTTGGCTTGTATGCCACAGAGCCAGGAGAAAAAAACAAACAACGGACAAAATGTCAAGAGAGACAATCTGTGCTGCACAAACAACAACGCTCGTCCGACACATTTCTGAGCCCCTAAAACCCAGATTTCTTGCAAACAGACAGATTGTTTTAGTCAGAACTGGTGACAGCTGTTGGTCATCCCACATGTGACTACAGGGGGAAGAGGCTGCTTAATCTGATTGTGTGATGTGTCCCGGTGGTCACACGACACAGAACATCAGCCCTGGCAGCAGTTACAAATGAGCAGTTTGCATATGTATGACCCCTGGCATCTGAGCGCCACTCAATCAATCACATGCCGACTGTAGCGGCTGTCTGTGTTTCAGTTCTTGCTTGGCTTCTTCTCTGTCCTCTCCCACGCCATCTCTCCATTTCCTGTCTGCCTCCTCTTGGTGTTTCTTTCTCTGTTCTCCATACATTCCTGTGCTTTCTTCCCCCACTACCTAACACCTCCTCTCTTTTAGGTATCTCTCAGCATCTCTCCTTTCACATAATGGCCCAGACAGGATTCTCAAAGACAGCAAAATGCTTTTACATGAAGGCATCACACAGCTGGTGCGGAGGTGGGCCTACGTGCTTCCACAGGAGAATAGGGAGAAACTGGTGTTTGAGAGTCACAACTGTGAGGTCAAGCAGCACTTTGGTTCCACTTGGAGGAGCATGCATGGTGGCGAGATGTTCATTAACAGCAGTTTGCCCTAACAAAAAGTGTGATATTTAGAGTAAAAATGCATTCTTTGCACAATCAGAATCCTTTATTCGAAGCATCTGCAGGGTGCTCTCTGTCTTATATTTTGGCCCGTGGCTGAACAACTTCAAAGGCGTTGTGTGAAACATGACATGCATGCTTGGATGATGTAATTTGAGGGTATGGTGAGAAAGTTTAGCAGCTCAGCGTGCAGCGATGTGCTATGATACCACGGACGAGATCAGAGCCCCAGCTTATCAAAGCACATCACAGGAGCAGAGCTGGGAAGAAAGGTCATCATTTTAAGGCTCTTCAAAGCCCAAATCCTCTCTTCCTCAGGTTGGAGTAGCTGTGGTAGCTAGCTGTAATGAGCTTAGTTTTGGTTGACACTTGCACACAAGAACCTGAAAGACAAATCTACGAAGCTTTCTCCAGCTTTTATCCCTGATGCTATAAACCCTGTCTCCTTGTGGTGGTAATAAAACACCCTGCCAACTTTTCCTCTAAATCTACTTCGTTAAATTAAATAAAAGCTGTTTTATTTTATTTTAGTAGTGTGGCTTTGCACTGTCGGAGTGATTTTCACATGTCCTCAGATGGATATTGCGCTTTTGGCCACAAAATGTTAGTGCCGCTGCCAGTGGGGTTGTGCTCTGATTTGGACATGGCTCCAGGTTTAACAGAAACAGCTACATGTTTTTTAGTCTGCTTATTATGGACAGAAGATCCTTTGTACCTTACTGAACTTCTGTCTGTTTTGCTGGATCTTCATTTAGCTATGACCAAAATAATTTTCATAATCTTAATGTAATTTACCAAAGGAAAATAAAGTTAATTGCAGACCTAGCAATCTCTAAAGGAATACATATTGCCTGCCACTTTTTATGTCAGACTTTTGGACTTATATAATCTTATGTTGAGAAATGGTGGTGATATAACACAATGTACATTGAGTTATCATGTGATCTAGAAAGCTCAAAGCATGTCTTGTGACTGACTTTCAGCTATGACCAAATCAGACTGTAGCTCATTATCAATGTATTTGTGTGTCAGCTATACTGTTCTCTTCTATGTGGTGTGCATTTTGAATCAAGTTCACAACAAAAGTTCATCAGTCGTAAATTAACAACTAATGATTATGTCACAGGCAGAAACATTATTGCCAGTTGATAATAACATAAACAAGTAAAAGGCAAAGATAGTGTGAAAACAACTATAAAGCCTTTCTGCTCCTGTTAAAGTGGTAGCTGTAGCAACATGCTGTTGATCAAATGCACATGATTAATTGGATTGTCAGCAATAATTGCACCTCTATAAAAGTGTCTTGCATGCATGACTGCGCTAGCACAGCATCAAACATAAAATACATCAGCAATACGTTTAGACAATTAACTGTTGCTGCCCATTTATCTTGGAAAGGTTACAAGGTCATCTCTAAACAATTTGTACTTCATCGTTTTAAATCTAGAAATTGACAATCTTTCCAAATGATCAATTGTCTTAGAAAGAGATATTCCAGAGAGTTCATCCTGAGTTCAGAGGTTAATAAACTCAAAGAAAGACAGTCAACTAAAGCATAGATATCTGAATATAATACAAACACTATTCCAATTACAATAACTTGTATGATCGGACTGCTGAAGTTCCGCACCTGTTTTCCATCCACAGAACAGTTCTCAAGTCAACAATGAACTTCTTTATACACCAAACTATTTTACCATCTAATTTGAGCCCGTGCACCACCCCCCACACACACACATACACAGAGTGTTACAGTCAAAGTGAAGATACAAGCAATGAAAAGACTCGAGTGGAACAGCTGTGCACCCTTAATGAACTGAAGGAACAATGTAAAGAAGAGTTCAGTGAAATGGCCTTAAACCTTCAAAGCCTATGCATTGTTCGTATTTGGAAAAGAGAGTTTATGTTTAACCCATTTGGCTAAGGCTGCAATCATGTGTGTTAAAGAGTAAATGGGGTGCCATGGCTGTGAGTACGTGTGACCGTGTGCACAAGTGAAGAGGAGGGTTTCCAGCAGAGTGTGTGAGATTGTTTGCTTGTTTGTGGGCGCAGGGTGCAAGCAGAGGGGAGGGTGGCAGTGCTGGTTTGCAGTGCAGAGAGGGAGGTATGGATATTAATCACCGGGAGGAGCATGGTTCTGTGGTGCCGCAAAGAGATGGATGGGGTGTGAGTGCAGTGATGTCACCCTGACAAATGGACCGGCCATGTTGGCTGAGACTCGCACATCGCCTCTCATTTCAATTAGTTTGTTGCACAACAACCTAGCTAACGCACAAGCTGCAGCTTACACATGCACAAACACATACACTGTGGCAAGAAACACACCTCCACCGGTCCCTTAGCCCACAGCCCTCTAACAAGATGCGCTGATCTGTAAGAATACAGCAGAGTGTCTTTAATTAATCCAACTCAATTATGACAGCACTTTTGTTTCCCTCCCAACAGTCACTCACTCATTACCATGCATATTAGCAGCCAAACACACTGACTCGGTCTACAGACAGCGCCCAAGCCAGCAAAAACTGGCAGAGTCTGTGCGTGCTCATGAACCGAAGACTGGGCAGTGCCCGTGTGCTTTCCCACAATTTCAATTTGATTAAGTGCCAAAACCACGGCAATGTGAGCAGTTGCTTAGGTCAAGGATAATAGCGTCCGTTTGGTCTTTGTTGCAGGGGAAAAGGTACAAAGTATGAAGCTGCCGTTATGATGAGCAGCAGCTGTGACCAAGCTCTGGCATAAAGGGTCCAACCTCCTCACAGGCTGTTATTGGCCTCGCTCTTAAAAGCCTGACACCACTAACCAATAAATCCAGGGTTGATTTTAAAGTGTCCGTCACTTGTAAAAGAAGCGTTAAGCCCCCTCTCAGAGGTCTGATGCTGCTAACCAGAGGCGGTAGGATTCGTCTCCAACTCCTGTCTGTCTAGAGTGAACTTTGACACTGGAGAAACTCAAGACTTTCCTCTAACTGCCCTGTGGTAAAGCACCTCTCAATCAACATTTCACTTCTCCCTGCACCTTGCTGCTTTCTGGTTTGTCTTCCTTTTTTCATTCCCTATCTGTTTTTGGCATCTCAGTGCTGTGATCTTCCCCTTCTTCACAGCAGGAAAACTGTGAAAGAGGATTCACTTTCGCTATAAGCTGGGCCGGACTGGGCAATGCGAGACTGAAGAGAGCAACGCGGCGCACAGTGGAGAACTAAGCTGAGGATTTGATCAGAGCTTCCTGGAGCTCCAGCTCCGGTTCCAGCTTAACATCAGCAGTTGGGATCTCTTCAAACTGCCTGTGAAGGCATTAGGAGGTTAATACCACCCTATAGAGATGAGTGAGCGAGTCGGGCTTTATGGTGCTACACACTTAATCAGACACCTCCACATCTGCATTTAACACTTTAAAAGCACTTTAAAGGTTTCCTCAAAAGAAGCAGTCATGGATCCGTGCAATGGCCTCTACGGAAGGGTATTGCTGTCATCCATGAAATAATATTTTTTGAGCTTATGTAGTAAAAATGTGATATGTTTGTAGTAATAATGTGATATTATGTAGTAAAAATGTGACATTATGTAGTAATAACGTGATACGTATGTAGTGATAACGTGATATTATGTAGTAATAACGTGATACGTATGTAGTAATAACGTGATATTATGTAGTAATAACGTGATATTATGTAGTAATAACATGATATTATGTAGTAACGTGATAGTATGTAGTAAAAACGTGATACGCATGTAGTAATAACGTGATACGTATGTAGTAATAACGTGATTTTATGTAGTAAAACTGTGATATGTAGTAAAAACGTGATAAGTATGTAGTAAAACGTGATTTTATGTAGTGAAAATGTGATAAGTATGTAGCAAAAATGTGATATTATGCAGTAAAAACGTGATAAGTATAGATGTAGAAACGTAGTCATCCACATGAGGGCAGTAGTAGGCGTTCTTCCTGCATGGACAACAAGACTCAGGTAAAAAGAGTAAGAACAATCACGTTATTTCTACATACGTATCACGTTATTACTACATACGTATCACATTTTTACTACATAATGTCACGTTATTACTCATAATATCACGTTATTACTACATAATATCACATTATTACTACATACGTATCACATTTTTACTACATAATCTTACTACATAATATCACGTTATTGCTACATACGTATCACATTATTACCACATAATATCACGTTTTTACTACATAATATTACGTTATTACTACATAATATCACGTTATTACTACATACGTATCACATTATTACTACATAATATCACGTTATTACTACATACGTATCACGTTTTAACAGCATAATATCACATTTTTACTACATAATATCACGTTATTACTACATACGTATCACATTTTTACTACATAAGCTCAAAAAATATTATTTCATGGATGACAGCAATACCCTTCCGTAAGCTCCCCTTAAAATGAGTTTGAGACAAATGTTTACACCTTGCTCAAAAGTAGAGAAGAAAGCATATCAGTAAATGCTTATATCTGCCATTATGCTGTTTGTTAATGCTTTCCAAAGCTGAACAAATTTAACATATTGATATTAGTGTTGGCTCGTGTTCTGAAACCACTAGTTTACATATGCGGAATTCATTACCTTCAACCTACGAGGGTGTTTGGCTGGCTTGACTTCACAGATTCCTTTGCTGGTAAAACATGCCAATTCTCTTTCCCCGAGAGCATGAAATGCATTTGAAATAGTGAGTATGATTTCCATATTACTTTTATAATGGAACGAGTGAGGCTATCAAATGTTGTATGTGAGATGGAGTGAGCACATGATACAATACACCTCTTTCTATGTCCTACAAATAATAAAAATATGTTTTTTTTCCCCCTTGATCTGGTGATCTTGTTTCCAAAAAGGGTCTCCACATTCAAAGAGCTAAATTTATGTATTTTTTTGTTGTTGTATTTTACACTTCGCCCCTTAAATTGAGCAGAGCTTAAAAGAACTAGGTTTCATCAACAACAAAAAGGTTAGATCCCACTCTCCGTTTCATCTCGAGCTTCCTGCTGTCCCAGAGGTTGTTTCTCCCTGGGTCCATCTGCACAGCGTAGTGATGGGGAGATTGTGCCAGGACTCTGTTTGTTTTGCTTTCTTTCCTTTCCTCATTTTGCTGAAGTCTGCCCGACAGTTCGGCAGCATTGCTCAGGCCCCATAGGAGCTGCCGTCAGATAAAATGTCACACTGGCTTTGTTCTGTGCACCCTATAGGCTGGCCAGACTCAATGCGCACCTGAGAGGCATGAGGTCAAAACACAGGGGGGTGTGTGTGGAGAAGAAATGGGTTGGTTATGCTAGTTTTGCTGCTGGAGTCATCATTACAACTTATTTTCCTGTGTTTTATGTTTATTGATTAAAAAAAAAATCTTAAAGGTGATGTGACGTGATTTTGGAACTACAGTAAGTATAAAGTGGCAGAGTAGCTAATCAGCTTTGATTTTTTTGTACACAGATGCTTCGAATAATTAATATAAAAAAGTATATTTTTAATAAAATAGTTCTCTGCAGTACGTCGCAGTTTTCGGGTGGAGAAAGGAGGGGCCAAACGCCGACGCATTTTATGACGCAATGTTAGGAACGCACCTTGTACTGTAAATAACTAAACAAACCGAGGAATTAAGCAATTTAAGTGAAGATTTGAGCGATTTGTCTTCAGTTTGGGAAGCCGAAGTTAGTTTGAGTGTTGAACAAGAAACAGCTGGTTCTAATTGGTCTGCACCCGTATTTATTTGATTCTTTCCGTTCAGTGAACGAGGTGGTGCGAGGGGAAATCAGACATTTCAGATGAGCAAAGTTCCGAGGGTGACGGGCTGGAACCCGATCGTAGTCGTCTACAGAGCTGGCGATGTTAGAACACCCAAATGTGATACAACGTACCGGCATTTTTCAAGTTATACAAAAGAAAATAGGCAATATTGAAGACAATTACACTGCTTGCTAATAGGACCCGCTGACTGAACCTTCAGTTCTCTATGTCACAGACGTCGCATGCGTAAGTACTCGGATGTCCCGTACCGAAACACGGCGGAAATTTTAAAATAACTTTTGAAACAAATTTTCATTGATTTATCATTTTGCTTGTAAAAACAAACATAGTTGAATGATACAACATATATATGTTGTGCCACTTTATGCATAGTTCCAAAATCATGTCACACACACTTTAAAGTTTAATTACATTAGGATTTCAACCTTAAGAGTGATATGACTAGACAAAAAAAAAAGAAGACATTTCTACACGGTTCAATGACAGGACTGATTCAGGATCCCTCCGTATAGCGGTATAACTGGATAAGAGCCTGCTATTCCCCACCATCGCTTAACATAACGGCTTCTGAGCCTCAAACTCTTGACATCTTTAGTCAAACCTGATCCACTTTTATTTGAAAAGCAGCGGCACCAGACCCAGCTCCTGTCTCTGAGCCTCAGATGACTCCTCTCACTGTTTCCCTAATGAGGCTGGAATAAAAAAAAGCAGAGCAGTTCTCTCACAGCCGAGCACTGGGGTGGGTTGCCACTGTCAGCTCCTGTTAGCTCAGCTCTCTCCAGTTCATGTTTTAGAGAACACAAACACACACTTATCCCAAAGGAACTATTCCATGCTCCCTCATACACTCCGACCCCCAGTGGCCCTTCAATTAATTAATGAAAGAAGGAACAGCTTCTGCAGGTAATTTGATTAAATACGACATCCCTGCTTTAAAGAGGGTGCTGACAAAGCAAAAAGAGGATGGGACGTTGTCAGAAGATATTGTCACTGTACTCCTACATGACCCCTGCAACGCACAAGCTCCACTCTCCTCCCACTCTATCAGCTCAACATCACCACGCACTCCATTTTCCAAGGACATCTGTGAGAGCTATTAGATTAAAAAAAAAACGCTATATGCTCTAGATTACTGTACTGAGCTTGTCAGTCACCTAATTTGTTGCAATCCCCAACAGATCTCTACCTTTAATTGAGTTTCTTTTAATCGAGTATGACGTTTGTGAGTTTCTACATTTGAAACACGGTAGTATACTGTGTGAAAGCTTATTTGCATCCATGCACCTCACATGGAAACAACAGTGTGTGCTTAGACATTTTATATGGACATAAAAATATAAACCAGTTTCTGCAGAATGTGCTAAGGGAATTGTGTTAGCATGAAAATGTGTTAAACTCTCATATATTGGTTAACATGGTTACTGTAATGCAACAGATATAATCTAAACAACTGAATAAAAGGGATAATTCATTTGATTTAATATACGTTTCATATTGCCCACCCCACAGTGAATACATCATTTCTTTATTTCATTCCTACGCTCGTCTCCCCTCAGGCTTAGAAGAGCTGAGTAGAACAGGGAAGGATGTAGCTATGACGTATGAACAGAATGACAAGTCATCTCATTATACAGATTGCTTTAGTGTTTCTGGGCAGTCAAGACCTAGGCTATATCCCTTCTTCTCAGTTTGATCTCAACCCGAATTGACATTGTTGCACATCATGGAGGCTCTACTCTCTATCGATGAGCTGAGACACATTATTGTTCAACTTTCAGTGATGACCCAAAAGTTTGAAAATGGAGTTCTGTAGAAATGTTCTGAACATTATCTGACCCATGGTGTTTAGCTCCTTCAATGACCTTACTTTGGAATAAGTGAGCACAATTCTGACCAGATTGACATTAACGGCGAGTTCAATATTTTCCGCCTGATAACTCGCACCTTTCTATAAGTTGCTTTGTCCAATTATTGGCAATAAATTGGAAAAATCCATAAATGTGTCGCACCTTTATTTAAGTCGCATCTATTATACGTCACCGCTACGCGACACGTCAGCGCGTCATTTGCCCTGCTGAAAATGGCGGCCACAGAAGCATGCACGGAAGGACTTTTAACAAGATTAACACGGTAAAAACAATTATTTGTCCGCTGAAAATTATAGCAAAGATGTGTCTTAGCTTAACCGTTCCTTAATAAATTCATGTAATGGTCAAATCTGCTGGATTTAAATTGTTTCGCTTTGACGTCTTCCAAACGGTTGCGCGCTGTGAAAATAAATTATAAATAAATCTAATTTTAGTTCAAACAACTCCAACAGCTAATAGTTTGTAAATAACCACCACGTAATTACTTTCTGTAAGTTTAAAGAAAATCTGTCCGGTAGTTCATGAATTATTTAGATAAATAGTAGCCGGAAAAACAACGTAGCTAACCGTGACACATTTACGATCATAAAACATTGCATTTTATCTCAAACAATTCCAACAGCTAACAGTTTGTAAATGACCACCAAGTAATTACTTTCTGTAAGTTTATAGAAAATCTGTCCTGTAGTTCATGAGTTATTTAGATAAATAGTAACCGTTTTTGCTAACAAACACAGCTAACAGTAGTTCATACCTCCAGAGGAGGAGGCCGGGCAGTGACAGAGTCAGTCCAACCAGAGAAGGCTGCCGTCGGACACATGAGGTGGGAACAGTCGGTGTACCCTAGCGGACAAAAGTGGTACTGCACCATTTTTTGCCAAAATGAAAAACGGTTATATCTGAGCCAAAAAATGGTCTAAAAATATGGGAAAAAATCCATAAACAAGTCTCACCTCTCTATTAGTCGCAAGGCATGCAAATTAGGCCAAAAGGTGTGACTTATAGACCAGAAATACAGTAAATACAAGATCCAAAGGACTTTAAACAAATTCAAGACCTCACTGATCTGAGCTATCCTTAAAAAAAAAAAAAGTAAACCCAACAATTCCAGTGTATTAGCGGGACAGAAACAGACACAGCTTTAATGAAAGAGAGGATTTAAAATCTTATTAGGACGACATCTTATTTTAGTCATTGTTTCAGCAGTCCTTCAGCTCTATGACAGCATCAGCTGCAAACAGCTAACTGCAGAGCATGAATGAAGGGAAATGTGTTACACAAATCACCCACTGGTCCATTGCTTCACATCTATTCCTTCACATGTGTTCTGTGCTGCAGAGTAATAATAATATGAATATCCCTTTGTCTTGTACAATCTATTTATATGCTGATGACAATAGTTTTCTCTTTTGACAGGTTAACTAAACTAGTCATCAATGGAAAACAGGTGGTTAACAGCTGTTCTTTTGTCAAGATGGGTAAACTAAACATGTGTATTGTGGTTTTCTGTCAGCCATCATCCAGCCTGCAGCTAAAAATATTGCTAACCATGTAGCAGCACGTGCAGTAGTGGCACGTCAGATGCATCCCGAGCTCCAAAGTTGAGTCTTATCTGTCCTCCACCTGAGAATCCTCCATTCTGTCCTTTTGAACTGGCACTGGGAAAAACCTTGACTGGCAGGCTCCTGTTCTAACTAAACCCACAGAAGCATTAGACCCGCTTGCGAGCAGTTTTCGCAATTCATTATTTCATTTAACAGGGTAAGCTCAACAGCTAAACATACAGTGCATTGCAGGCCTAATTTGAAAAAGAAGAAAAAAGTTAACATGAAAAAAATCAGATACCCGATGTTTTTACCAAATCCATGTGTAATGTTATAGGTTCAGAGAATATTGGCTGAATATTTGGTCTTATTAAATCTGCAGAAGTCTGCAGGTGATGTAGGCAAACACAGGAAATCACTCTTAATGCAACGCCTATTAAGTTTAAATGAAATGTAAGTATGACCTTTCCAGGCTCCTTAATTCAGCTAAATTGGCTCCAGAGGAAGCTAATTTAGCCTTTTACAACATGGAGTGAAATGGGCACTAGAGCAGTGGTGCCACCAGCAAATGGCACTAAACCCTGACTTGTTTGCACAGGAACATGTGTTAGCTTTTTATCTTAAAAAGATGAGACCCTCCCAAAAAGACGTACCGGTAGTTTTTTTTTTTTATCCTTTACTCAAGCAATTTTCAAACAATTTCTGATAGTACCACTATAATTTTGGCCACAGTGGCCCCGTTTGCTATTCCAAATTGGAACAGGCTGCAAATGCATAGTGAAAAACTAGGCAGTCAGCATTTTTTAATACTCAATGAAAATGTTAACTT